>ML865495.1:9771-31755 GCA_009831015.1 Picea engelmannii | reverse complement strand
TGTTTTCAGAAATTCAAGTCACTTGTGGAGAAGCAGAGTGGTTATTAACTCAAGGTTCTAAGAACTGACAGAGGAGGTGAATATGTTTCAAGAGAGTTTCATAACTTTTGTAAATTTCATGGCATTTAAAAGTAATTCACTGTGTGGTATACACCACAACATAATGGTGTCGCAGAGAGGAACAATCGCACCATCATGGAAATGGCGCACAATATGCTAGAAGATAAACATTTGTCAAATGAATATTGGGTTAAGGTAGTAGAAACTCTAGTATACAGGATGAACAGATGTCAGACAAAAAGTGTGAAAATATAATTTTCTAAAGAAGCCTGGACAAGTATGAAGCATAATGTTGCGCACTTAAAAACAATTTGTTCTATCCCATACATACATGTTCCAGATGAGCCGAGAAAGAAGATAGACAACAAAGGAAAAAAATGTATATTTTTTGGATACTATGAATTAACAAAAGAATACAAATTGTATGATCTTGTTGCAACAAAATTCATAACTAGTCATGATGTTCAATTTGTGGAGAATGAAGCATGTGATGGAATCATGTGATGGAAGCATAGAAAGGACATTTAAAACTATCGTTGTTATTGAGCATGATGATATGAAAGATGAAGTGGTTCAAACACCAATTATAAGTTAGTGCACAGTTCCTTCCACTCCTATAACTACGACACAAATCATAGCACAAACTACTGTAGTGAGATTTGCAGGTGCGCAGTCCACACCTAGAGTGCAACAAACTACAAGAAGAATTCCAAGTAGTTCTACATCCCCAGATCCAACATTAGCAAGTCTATTACCAAGAAAGACAAGAAGTCTGCGTGACATCTATAATGTTGACACAGTAAATTCATTTCTAGTCTTTACTTTATATGCCATGAAGACTTTACACCTTGGAATACTGTACATCCCTTCACGTAGGGGAGTTGCAGTGGGAGATTTTCCCCCTATGGGGTCCAAGGGGTTGATCCCCCTTGCTTGGGGTTCTAGGGGAAAGAGTCCCCCGAAGGAAAAAGTTTCCTTGTAAATGTATGTTGTAATTTCATAGTAAATATGGACCATTCAATATAAGTTCACATATATGACGGTAGAAGTTATGTTAGGGTTTTTTTTCCCTAGAAGGAAACCCTATTTTATGAGGGAAATGTATTTCAGCTATGAATCATTGTGAACATTGTATTCTAAGAGAGGATATTGTGAGAGAAAGAAGAGGAAGTTACAGCAGGTGTGTTGTATGGTGTATCCATTCATTTGTTAGACAATGAAAAGGAAGGACCTGGAAATTTCTCCAATGGACGTAGCCCACACTGGGTACTGAACCACGTATATATGTGTATCTATTGTATTGTGTATCTTCTGTGTTTTATTTCCGCATTTTTTTTATTTTATTGTTTCACGATCCTATTTTTCTAACAATTGGTATCAAAGTGAAAGGTAAGTCACAAGAAAAGAGGGTTCCTAGTTTGAGTGGGAGCAATGGAAGAAGATGGAAAGTTTAGGGTTGAAAAATTTAACGACCAAAACTACCAGTTATGGAATACGCAGATGGAATATTTTTTATATCAAAAGGATCTATTCCTACCATTAGGTGTGGAATAGAAAAGAGTTCGACGACCATGAAGAACGAAGAATGGGAGGTTCTTGACAAAAAGACACTAGCAATGATATGGATGTGCCTGGCAGCATTGGTGGATTTCAATATTTTGAAAGAAAAGACGACGAAGGAGTTGATGACACATTGGCTAAACTATATGAAAAACCCTCGACCTTCAGTAAGGTATTTCTAATGAATAGATTATTTAATATGAAGATGTTAGAAATTTGGCCTATTGCAGATCATTTTAATGAATTTAATACGGTTACTAATCAGCTAAGTTTTGTAAAAGTGGACTTTGATGATGAGGTAAGGGCTCTTCTAATCTTGTGCTCATTGCCCAAAATATGGAATCGCTTGGTCATGGCTATAATTAACTATGTCTCTGGTTCAAACACTCTCAAATTTGATGATGTTGATGGTTTTATCCTTGGCGAGGAAATGCGACGGAAAAACATAGGTGAGACATCAAGTAATGCGATAAACATGGAGAAGAGGGGTAAACAAAATGATAGAAGAAAGGGCTCAAGGAATTGCATGAATTATAGGAAGGGAAGATCCAAATCTAGACTTGGAAAGATAGAGTGTTGGAATTGTGGGAAGAAAGGACATGTGAAGTAAGAATGCAAAGTTCCAAAGAAAAAAAAGATGGACAATAGGAGAAAAATCAGGAAGCAAATGTAATAGATGATGTGTTACAAGATGCTTTGATTCTTTCTATAGATAATATTTATGAGTCTTGGGTAGTATATTGAGGGGATTCATTTCATGACACACCCCATAGGAAACATTTTCTAGATTATGTTCAAAGTGATTTTGGACAAGTTCATCTGGGTAATGATGCACCATGAAAAATTGTTGGAATGAGAAAGGTAAAAATAAATCAAAGGAATCAAAACCAATGGTTGTTTAAAGTGGTAAGACATGTTCCATATATAAGGAAAAATATATTTTCAACATGGAAGCTGGAAAGTGAAGGTTGTACATCCATATTTACAGATAACGTGTGGAAGGTCACCAAGGGATAATTGGTGATAGGAAAAGGAGAGAAGGTAGGTATATTGTATTTATGTACTGGTAATACTAACTCTTCTATATCTTTAGATTCTACAAGAGTGGATACAAAATTGTGGCATCATAGGCTTGGACACATGAGTGAGAAGGGGATGCAGATACTTCACAAAAGAAATTTGTTGCCAGATCTTAAACAAATTGATTTGGATTTTTGTGAGCATTGTGTTTATGAAAAATAGAAGAGAGTCAGATTTCTCAAAGTCAGAAAAGAAAAGAAGAGTGAAAGGTTAGAGCTTGTGCATACAGATGTATGGGGACTAGCTCAGGTATCATCTCTTAGTGGCTCTCGTTATTATGTTACTTTTATTGATGATGAAACTAGAAAAACCTGGGTTTATTGCATTCGACAAAAATATGATGTTTTTTATACTTTTAAGAAATGGAAAGATTTGGTTGAGAATGAGACGGGGAAAAAGTTTGAAGTGTTTCAGATCAGACAATGGAGGTGAATATTGCAGCAAGGAGTTTGATGATTACTTTTCATACCATGGTATTCATAGAGAGAAGATAGTTCCAGGAACACCATAAGTAAATGGTGTGTCATAAAGGATGAGCAGGACAATCATGGAGCATGCAAGGAGTATGAGATTGCATGTTGGTTTTCCCTTACAGTTCTGGGAAGATGTTGTAGATACCATTGTTTACATAATAAACAGAGGACCTTCAAGATATTTGGATGTTAGAATTCCAGAGGAGGCATGGACAGGTAAAAAGGTAAACTATTATTTTTTGAAGACATTTGGTTGTGAAGCATTTGACCATATTGATAAAGAAAATAGAACAAAGCTTGAGGAAAAATCCAAGAAGTGTACCTTTATTAGTTACAATGTTAATGATTTTGGTTATCGATTATGGGTTATGAAAATAACAAAATCATTAGGATTAGATGTCATATTCAATGAGAATTTCTTGTACAAAGATTAGTTGCAGGGAACAATACAAGAAAAACAAAAACTAGAATACAGAGTGCTTGATGAGATCACTGAAAAATAAATTCCAAAGGTACCATAAAATAAAATGTACAAGAACATGAGCAGAAGGTACCTCAAACTCCTGCAAGTGTTGTTAGAATATATACCGGGTTAACTAGACCCCCTGAGTGATACTCTCCTTCATTTATTATTTTTTGTTGATTGATTCTAGTGAACCAGAATGTTGTGAAGAGGAAATGTAGGTAGACACTAAAAATAAGTGGGAGCAAGGAATGAAAGAGGAAATGGATTCCATGGTAAATAACCAGACTTGGGATTTGGTTCAGTTTCCTGCAAGAAAAAGAGCATTACAGAATAAATGGGTTTACAAGTTGAAGGAAGAAGATGGAGGCAAAAAGAGGTACAAGGCTATACTTGTTGTAAATGGGTTTTCACAAAAGAAAGGTAGAGATTTTGATAAAATATGTTCTCTTGCTTTTAAAATGACTTCAATTAGGACTATTTTAAGTCTTTTGGTAGTAGAAGATTTACATATTGAACAATTAAATGTAAAAACAATTTTTTCCCATGGGGATTTGGAGGAAGAGATTTATATGCATTAGCTAGAGGGGTATGAGGTCAAAGGGAAGGAAAATTTGGTATGCATGTTGAAGAAAATATTGTATGGCCTAAAGAAATCTCCAAGGAAGTGGTATTTGAAGTTTGAAAGGTTTATGAAAGAACAAGGTTATAGTAGATGTCATTATGATCATTGTGTTTATTTTAAAATTCTAGAAAATGGAAGCTATATTATCTCACTATTGTATGTAGATGACATGCTTGTTCAAGGGTCTAATATCCATGATATAAATGTTCTCAAGAAGAAATTAGTTAATTCATTTTTGATGAAGGATTTGGGTGATGCAAAGAAAACACTTGGTATGAGAATAACAAGAGACAAGAAAAATTGAAAATTGACATTGTATTAGGGTGAGTACATAGAGAAGGTGTTGGAGAGGTTTAGAATGCAGAATGCGTAACCAGTTAGTAAACCTTTGTGCAATCATTTCAAATTAACTAAAGAAATGTGTCCCAAGACACAAGAGGAGATAAAATACATGTTCAGGGTCCCTTATTCATCAGTAGTTGGTAGCTTGATGTTTGCAATGGTTTGCACAAGACCAGATATTGCACATGCAGTGGGAGTTGTGAGTAGGTATATGAAAAATCTAGGTAAAGAACATTAGGAGGCAGTAAAGTAGATTCTCAGGTATTTGCGAGAGAATTCTACTCATGCATTATGTTTTGGAGGTTTAGACACTATTCTGCAGGGATATGTTGATTCATATATGGCACATGATAAATATAGTAGGAGGAGCACCATCGGGTATGTTTTTACTGTAGGTGGAAAAATAGTAAGTTGGATTTTGAAACTGCAAAAGGTTTTTTCACTTTCAACAATAGAGGCAGAGTATGTTGTTGCTACAAAGTCCAGTAAAGAGATTATTTGGTTATAGAGTTTCATGAAGGAATTGGGAAAGAAGTAAGAAAATAGCAGGTTGTATTGTGACAATGAGAGTGCCATTAATCTTGCAAAGAAGTCAACCTTTCATCTGAATACTAAGAATATACATATCAGGTACCATTTCATACGATCTATCTGGGAAGATGGACATTTGAAGTTGGAAAAGATACACACTAGCTAGAATCCTGCAAACATGTTAGCAAAGGGAGTAATCGGGGAGAAATTGAGTTCCTTCTCAGTTTCAATTGGTCTTCAAGAATGAAGGTGAAGATGAGAAATTTTCCAAGTCTAAGAAGGATCATAGTCCAGTAGATACAATAGCGGTGGAGTTGTTGAGATCAGTCTCCAAGTGGGATATTGTTGGTTGTGGAGCCTAATTATCTTCTTGAATCAAAGGTCTTTGTTTTCAGTCATTTTTATACCCCATGAAGACTTTACACCTCGGAATAATGTACACCCACCCATCCATGCAAGGGAGTTGTAGGGGGGGATTTCGACCCATACGGGGTCTGGGGGGGCGATCCCCCCGTCTAGTGGGTCTGAGGGAAAGCAGGCCCCCGACCGAGATTCTTTGGACAACCTTCCCCGATGGGCGTTTGGGGGTGAAGCCCCCAAAGGAAAAAAGTTCCTTGTAAATGTATATTGTAATTTCATAGTAAATCTGGACCATTCATTATAAGGTCGCAGATATGAAGGTAGAAGTTGTGTTAGGGTTTTTTCCCTAGAAGGAAACCCTCTTTTATGAGGGAAATGTATTGCGGCTATGTATCATTGTGAATATTGTATTCTGAGAGAGGATATTTTGAGATAACGAAGAGGAAGTTATAGCAGGTGTGTTGTAGGTTGTATCCCTTCATTTGTTGGATAATAAAAATGAAGGACCTAGCAATTTCTCTAGTGGAATTATCCCACACTGGTTGAACCACACATATCTATTTCTCTATTGTATTATGTATCTTCTATGTTTTATTTCCACATTTTATTTTATTTTATTGCTTCGTGATCCTCCTTTTCTAACAAAGAAGGCAGTGTATGGGTTAAAGCAAGCTCCCATAGCTTGGTATAGTTTCATAGATTCCTGCCTCACTCAAAATGGATTTCAGAGAAGTGATTGTGAGGCAATACTGTACATCAAAGCCAATCAACAAGGTAAAATGTTAATTGTTTTCTTATATGTAGATGATTTGATTTTTATAGGTGATTTTGGCATAGAAAAATTTAAGTCAGTCATGAAGGATGAATTTGAGATGAATGATTTGAGGATTATTAGATATTTTCTCTGTATTGAAGTTCACGAGTCCAAAGCCAATGTATTCATTTCAAAATCTAAATATGCACATGAAATTTTGAAAAGATTCAATATAATAAATTCCAAAGTAGCACCAACCCCTGTCATAACAGGATTGAAGTCAAGCAAGGAAGATAAAGGATCCAAGGTGGATCCCACTCTGTTTAAAAGGATGGTAGGAAGTCCTATGTATCTGAAAAAAACACGACCTGATATTATGTATGGAGTGAGCTTGATTTCAAGGTTCATGGAAACTCCAAAAGAATCCCATTCGAAGGTAGGAAAAATAATTAAGAGATATGTGAATGGAACAAAATATTTTGGTATTATGTATTCTACTTCAAAAGATTTTAAACTTATTGGATACACTGATAGTCATTCTGGAGGCAACATAAATCACAAGAAAAGTACCTCTGGGTACACATTGCATTTTGGAACAAGTATAGTGGCATAGGCATCAAGGAAACATCCCAGTGTGACTATTTTTTTAGTAGAAGTTGAGTATGTCGCAACTACAATAACAACTTGTCAAGAAGTTTGGATGAGAAGAATGTTAAAATATTTGTTGTAGGAACAACAGGAACCAACTACAGTGTTTTGTGAAAAAAACTCTGCCATCATGTTATCCAAGAATCACGTGTTTCACAAGAAAACCAAGCATATTGATACAAGATATCATTTTATCAAAGAATTAGTAAATAACAAACAATTTTTTTTACATTTTTGTAGGTCTAAAGAAAAAATTGTCGATATATTTACAAAAGTTTTGGCAATGGATGCAAGCCAGAAACTGTGCAGTTGTCTAGTAGTCGACGCAGTAACAGATGTTTGGAAATACATTTCAATTTAAGTTTTGATGTAAATATTTGTATGTCTTGTAATCCCACCTACTTATAATTAAGGGGGAGTGTTGGAAATATTAATTATAAGTTGCGATATTTACGCTTACGTTAACTCTGTCTATCAGGAGAAAGAAGAAATGTTACACAATCAAACATGACAAGCATGAGTGTTAGGAGGAGCACTATTAAAGATTCAAACTTTTATCTTTCTCGAGATCTGTAAATCAGATAGAGTCATTCAAATTTATTGTTGTCTTAAATGTTAAGTCGGTTAGCTTCTACAGGAAGTCTTTGTTTTCATATTTATATGTCCAAGTATGTAGCTAGTTAACACAGATGGAGTGTGTTAGTTGATAGTTAGAAGGAACAATAGTTGTGTAAGGAGTCAAAGAAGTCTGAGAGCACAAGCTCTAGTTTTGTAAGTTTGCATAATTTTTTGGAGTCGAAGCTCTACATAGTATTGTATTCTGAAATAGCACGCAACATCTAGTTGTTAATATATATCAAGTATTTCTGTGTTGACACATTCATGATTATTTATTATATATGTTATGTTTGTGAGTTTATGTGTTAAAGAGTAGCACAATGTCAAGAATTTTTTTATTAAGTGTTATCATCATAGAGTGCATCCTTTTGTGCATTCTGGGAACTGTGCGGTAAGTCCCGAGAGTTCAACGATGGAGAATTTCATTGCGCAATCTTTGCAACTACATTGTGTAGAATTTATATGCATGTTATAGATCCGAGAGGTATTTCCCAATACACAATCTATTTGAATTCAAGTGATTCTCAAATAGGTACTTATTATTCAAATATATTTAAAATTGAGATGGATTTAGAGTGATACTTAATTTTAATTATGTCGTTAATCTATCTATTAAACCAAACAAGTGAATAGAAAATATTATATTATAATAAAATATACTCTAAACGAAAATGTCCATGGATTTTTTATGGTGAAGAAAATATTTGAATACCAAGATTTCTTATTAATTTGTAACTATACCTTAACTTAAAATGGTTGTGTTAGCTTCTAGATTGGCTTTCTTCAAAATCCAATTGAAGTGCTTATTTTAGTTTGTTTGTAGGAATCTCATATAGGCATATTATGAGATGGATTAATTACTAGGTCCATCAATGTCTCAACAATTCATGGAATGTCTATAGATGGCCACGTGTTTTTGTTATTTATGAGTTGATGGTAGGATAGATTTCTTTAGTAGTTCATGCATTCCATTAAAATGTTTATTTTAGTTTGTTTGTGGGTATATTATGAGATGGATTAATTAGTGGATTCATCAATGTATCAAAAAATTATGAAATGTTTGTGTATGGTCATATGTTTTTGTTATTTAAGAGTAGTTCCCTAATATTTTGAAAACTTCTCATCCTCACACTTTAAAAACATAATTGAAGAACATGAGTTCAATAAAATTAAAAGTTGCTAGCTTTTAAAAATGTAATAAAAACCATATAGGTTAAATAGTTTTCAATACCCTTTAATTTTCTGATTTACACTTATCATCATTGTGATATAATACATTTCAATAAAAATATAAGTTAATCATTGAAGGAGTATTTATGGGTAAATAGGAAAAACACAAACGAGGGGAATAAGAAGGGGATGAGGAAGAGAGGGAGATGAAGAGGAAGAGTAAGGAAGGATGATCCGAGTGGTCATTTCATATTTCTACTATCTTGACATTGATCCTAGACCGTATAACCAAATTTACAACCATTTTTAGGCCTTGAACACCTGACACGTATTTTTGTTCCTAAACAATGTTTATGTGGTTTTCATGGTAAGAAAATGAGAATCCACACGATTCTCCTATTTCGGAGCCTCCCTTTCTTTAAATATTATAAATATATTTCCAATAGACTAAATATCACCCCTAATGGTGTTTGTATGATAAATTTATGGCCCCAAGAGGTCAATGTACTAGCTAGGATCCCTAAGATTTTTGGATTTTGGAATTTTTATACATTTTGATAAAATATAGTTTCAGCCTCTTATTATGTCTAGATAAGAACCCTCCTTCAGGAAAAATTGAAATTTCTCACAAGCTTCCCTTGAGGAAGAAAAGAAAAAACATTGTGCAAGAAGAGGAGGGACCTCGAGGTGAAAGAGACATCCACAACCTGTCCCTCGAGGATATGGAACTCAAAATTGACATCGAAAAAGTGTTCCCCAATGTCGACCAGCTAGAGAACACTACTCACTAGAATCCTCAGATGGACATAATTGAGAGCAAGACCTTCGATGAAAAAGAGTCTTTTGTATTTCAAAGCGTTGTTTTTTACAGCGAGTCCAAATATTGGAATATTGAGAAAAACGATGTAAAGAATAGAAAGGGGAAATCTCGTTCAGATATTAACCTATGGAACATGCGACCTTCCCAAATTTCCCAAATTCACCAAGAAACTAGAGATTCTCTAGATAATTCTATTGGAGGCCTTGAAGTAGAGAATGTCAGGTTAAATAAATGAATCAAAGAAATGGAGGAAACTTTAATGCCTCTTCCAGTACTTTCTAGTCCTTTATCACTGATCGGGCCTACCGCACCTGCAACAAAATTAAAAGGATTGACAAGCCTTCTAACATCATCCCGGGGCTATGTGGAGAAGAATATCACAAAAAAAATAGAATTAATTACAAAGGCTTGGGAGATGTCAAAGAACATGGTCTCTTTTGGAAAGAAAGCACACTCTTTTCATGAACATTTACAAGAAGATTTGAAAAACAAGGAAGGGTTTTACCTAGATGCAGCTGTACCCTTTGGTTTTAAAGTTACCAATATGACAGAGTTGAGAAGAAGAGAGGAGAATCTCCCTTCTCCGAACTGGACAAAAACAAGTAAATGCATACTGGAAGGAAAAGGTTAAGAACCTGAATATTATTGTCCAAGCATGAATCCAGGCCATAACTAGAAGACAAGAATTATTCAAAAAGTTGTTTGAGATAGACCTAGCTGGGAGAACCAATGAGGTCCAATACCCCAAATTGATACTCAACTCATTTTTCTTAACCAAGCAGGCATTTGACGAACAAGTTGAGATCTTTAATGGGTTATCATTTGAAAAATTCTATGGCATTCTTGAGTATAGTGAAGATGACATGGAAAACTGGCTAGTCGACTATTCGATTAAAAATCAAGATATTGAAGAAGATTTGTGAAATATTTATATTGATCTAAGGGACTTGGAAGGAGAGCTCTTAAATATAAAAATCTGGCATGAAATCAATGTGGCACCAATGAGGAGCTACATCGAGGAGTGGTTTAAAAAGGTTGTCAACAAACTTACCAATGAAGGGAAAAGGACGATTGAGATGGTTCATGTAACTACCAATCAAATACATACAAGAAAATCATCAAGCAAGTGACAAACATGAGATACCATCATAGTAAGTTCATACTGATCAAATATTTCTGTCTTTATGAAGCTCTTCATCTAGTTACTCCACCTCTTTAAATAGAAAGGTTTAACCGAAGACTGATAATTTCATTTTTCTTCTTACCAAGTCTTGTTGTCTTCCACCACCCACTTTATTCTTTCTACAAACTTCATTCTTATACATATTTTCTTTATGGTCCGCGGGAGCCCCAATCCCAGTCATTATGACAAACGCATTTTAATTTTAGAGAACATGTATTGAACTGTATATTTTTTAGAAATTCCAAGAGAGCTATTTTGACAACAATCTTGACTGTACTTTGTAACCAATTTTTTCTGAATATAAGTATTTGAGGTTTATCTATCGTTATCTTCATTTGAGTTGCCCATGTATCACTCTGTCAATATTCTCTTATGCATGCAGATAATTTTCTTTTAATTTTTTATATGATTAGAAATCTTTAGCCCTACTATGATGGATGTGAGGAAATTATGTTTATTTTTTTAAATGTATGAATGTATGTGTTTCCTGGTCCATTCTGAGGAACTTTCTTTTAAAAGAAAAAAAAAATTATGTTTTTATTTTATATCTATTTTTACTTTCCTTTGATGGACTTCTATAAAAGTCCCACATTTTAAAAATCTCGAACAAAGGAGTACCACCTCTATAAAAACACAGAAGGATTTGTATCCTTGTGAGGTTGTCGTTTCGGTCCTAACGGATTCAAGCATCAAAATTTTTGGCGACCATACTGGGGACATGAAATGAAAATTTGGAAGCTCGCCCAATGTTTTCAAAAGAATATATTACTTTACCCTAGGGTAATCGGCCCCATTTATAAATTGGATTGAATAATCAACGAAGCATTTTTCACCAATTGTATAATCTAGTAATATCAATAGCAGTCTGGTAATATCAATAACCTAAACTCGAGAGGAGTTTGAAGGGTTCTGGCAGATCTTATTCCAATAAAAATAAAAATAAATCCTCCGAAGAAAAAAGAGAGAAGAACAACAAGATTGAAGAAACCAAATATTGGCTAGAGCATCATAAGAACAAGGTCAAGATTGAATCTAGATGAATAAAAGGGACCCATTACCAGAAGTAAAAGTAAGCAACTCTCTTTCATTAGGAGTGAAAAGTATGATCTTGAAACCTCCTGAAAAATGGCAATGAGAGACGAACAACCCCAAAACGAGCGTCATGAGGAGAGACAAGGAGGTGAATGAGATGTTGCAAGAAACCAAGGAATACCAGGGTTTGGAAATAGAAGGAGGGTAATTGATTCCTGATCTGAAAATAGAAGGCTAAATTGTAATGTTATGCAAGCACCCTCTACTTCATGTTCATAAAATAAACTTTACAGACCTTGCTTCATGTGTTAAAATATGCAAGATGATTTATGTGTTAAGTTCATGCTTCTTCTTTTCAATGTTCATGTGTGAGGAAATGTTCTTTTAAAAGGTTAAATATGTGCTTGAAACAAATACACAACAACATCACTTGCAGCAAATAACCCATCAAACTCACAACAATAACGAGATGATAAAGGAGTTCACCCCTCTCTGGGCTACATCTCCTTGAGCCTCCGTCAATGGACTAGGCTCTTTGGGATTAGTTTGTCAAGTATTCTTTTACAAGATGCTACTCAAATCCAATGGAAATATTGAATGTACCATTGGGTTCAGAATACATAAAAACCCCAAAAATGACTAATAAAACTCTAAAAACTGATCATGGCTCATTTAGGCATGAACTCTTCTACATGTGGCCTTAAGCTTCCCGAAGTTTCTCTTTGGAAAAAACACCTGTAAAAGTCATCAAATGGATCTGAAACCTATCCCAAAATGTTCAGAGCATATTAATTATCCAAAAATGTTTATTCAATCACAGAAAACAAGCATAGGCTCATTTTTGCATGACCTCAAACAATGAGGGCTTCAAGCTCCCTAGAGCTTCCTGAAACTTCAATGGTAAAAAAAAATGAAAAAGAATTATTCAAATGGCTGTGAAAGTAGTGCCAATGGATTCAAAACGTCCAAAAACCCCTAGATGGGATTTTTCGGCACCTCATTTGGCCAAAAAATGAAGAAGTTAGGCCTCCTTCCATTTTCCTCCTTCAAGCTTGTTGTCTCTCGTTCGCCAAAACGCACCTGTGTGTGAGTAACCTGGCTTCTGGGTGTTTCCCGTGCCTAAACCGAGCACCCACGCGCATCTCCAAAAAATGCACCAATTTTTCGAACAGTTAGGGAACTAAGCCCCCAAATCCCAGAGGTGTTGGGCGCATGGGGGCCATGTGGCCACGTCCCAGTGCAAATTTAGGCACCCGTTCCAATGTTAAATATGGGCTTGATAAGTGGCGAGCGGATGTGTTAACCGTTTGAAAACCAAACTAAAATCAAAATCCCATGTGCACGTGCTTCGTATAACAAAGGGTCGTATGGCAGATATGTAAAACCAAGGGCTAACCAACAAATCCTCGCGCCAAGGTAAAGGTCATATGTATCAATACATAAGACCGGGGTTAGGCTTCATTTAAAACCCAAAATCCACGCGCCACTTTACATAGTGGTCATATGTTTAAATAAAAGAACCATGGGTTATATTTAAAACACCCCCGTGCGTGCCATTTAATAAAGGGTATGGTTGTATGTAATGCACCATACAACCGTGGGTCGGGGCTAAGCCTCGGCCCGACCCCCCGTCAACTTAACATTAATTAAAACTTAAATAAATTTAAATCTGTTAGATAGTAAGAACTACTATGGTGGCACGTTGGCAGCGTGGACTTTGCAAAGGCCTTACATGGCGCATGGAGGTCATGGGGTCAAGTCTGGTGGACTCCATACAATTTTAAACAACAAACCATAGCCAATAATGGGGTGCCACGTGGCATCCCATGACTGGGCCACATGGCACCATACCATTAACCAAAATGATGCCACGTGTTGAAACACTATTCATCCAACTGTCAACCAATAAATGAATGCCACGTCACCTGACAATTCAGCTCTGCCACGTCAGCATACAGTCATGCCACGTCAACATCCGTACGGACTATACGCACTGCACAGTCAGCATCCTTTTTTTTTACCTATTTGGCGATTCGAACAGATCGCGATATCTCTCGCTCCTGACGTCCTTTTAATATGAAACGAGTTGCGTTGGGTTCGTGATGATGAGGGCTACGCTCTCATTCGTTTTGAGGCAATTCCGAGAACGTTTATTTTTGAGCTAAAATTTGACCCCTGGTCCAGATTTTGATCAATTCCCCTCTTAATGTCATAGGTGAACAACATGAGCTCATTGTTCTCCCTAAGGGCACCTTAAAGAATTTTTTTGGAGATGGTAAAATTGATTCAAACATGCATTTGCACTTATTTCTTGATGTTTATGACTTTCACTGAATTGAATATGACGATGTCATGGTGAGGGTGTTTCTGCAAACTTTATCAGAAAGATCTTATGAATGGTATACAACGTTTCTTAGTAGATCCATTCAATTGTTTAGCGACCTCGAATCTTTGTTCCTAACTATGTCCCCCCCCCCAAATTTACTACCATACCCTCCTTACATACTTCACCCAGATTGGGTTGAGGAAGAACGAAAGGATATGAGATTTTAATATCAAGTTCAATAAGACCTTGAGTATAATCCTAGAAGACAAAATACCAAATGACCTAGTCATTCTCAGTTGTTATAAGAATGCAATGCCCCCGAATGTAAAATATGCCATCAGAACATCCCAAATGGATACTTTGGAGGAAGCAATGACTACGACCATTAAGATGGAATAAATTATGATTGAAATGGGTGTCAACCCTGACATTATACTAGGAAGAGTATAAAGGTAGATAGGAGGATTGAATATTGATAATCAAGGATCTTCCAGCTCAAGAAAGAACGAATAATTTAAACCTCAGGTAGCTCAGAATCAAATGGCAGGAGGAGGATTTTTTAAAGGAACCATACCTAATGTAAACGGTGATCCTATGGAAGCAAAAGAAACAAAGAAATGAATTGATATTACACAGATAAATAAAACCATCAAACAAATGTAGAACAAAATAACCAGGCTGAGAAGGGGAGACAATTACATGCCAAACCCAAGAATGTTGATTCCCAAACAAAGGAGGAAACCTCCCCCTGAAAATATAGTCAGCTTCGAGAATACTGACGACCCACAGAGACCAAGGGTTCCCAGACAACCTACTCCAAATGTGGTTGTTTTGGATGATGCCTATGACGAGCAATTGATCGAGAAAGAAGGTTATTACTTACCTGATGAAAGATCTGAGACATTGCATATGGATGGATGAGATACATCCATGTATATATGTGGAGAGGGTGACAACGATTCTAACTCACAAAAAAACATCTCCCAAACAAGAGGGTTTGTAAATAGACCAAAGAATAAAGGTGACTCCGACAAAGAAAAAGAAAAAGAAAAGGAAAAAGCAAATGAAAAAGTGTTGAATGAGAAAGTGGCAGTTGGAACCATAAGGAAACACATGGCATCAAGATCAACTCAAATGACATATAATGTCATGGAGGACTTAAGTAAGTTGAGGATAAATATGACTTTTATGGAAGTGGTAAAGATTCCTCAACAGAGGAAGAACACTTTGAAGTTGTTGGATGATCCATCAGAAAGAGTTGAAGTTGTTGTTACCACTCCAAAACAAAACCAGAGACCGCCGGCTGCTAAGCTGAGAGGTAAAATTCTGCCCTTCTACATTTGAATTGAAAACCATGATGTTTCATTACATAATTGTTTAGTTGATACTGGTGCAACAAATAATATAATGCCACTTGTGGTCATGGAAGCATTGGGCATGATTTGCACTAATTTTTATGAAACTGGTGAGAGAATATATACAATTGATTCTAGAAAAGTGACAACATACAGAGAAATCAATGATTTTTATGCCTAGATTACAACAACCCCCCATATCATCATGGTTTTTAATATTATCATGGTAGACCTGCCTCCAACATATGGGGTTGTTCTAGGAAGAGATTGAACCTCCATGATCAGTGGATATATAATGAATGACGACAATTGTATGATGTTACCAGCAATTATTAAAGTACCTTGTTAACCCAAAAAACCCTTTTCCTTAAAAAGGAAGGATAATGAATTAATGGAAGACTACATAGATGTCAGGATTGGAAACTATGTTATCTTGGACATGGAGCACAATGAAAGACTAGAACAAGTTCAAGACTTGGAGGGTTCATAATGTTTGTTTGAAGGCTACTGGATAATGTCATTCAATGGAGCCTATTCTAAATCTGGGAATGGAGTTGGAATTTTTCTCATAAGCCCAGATAAGACGATGCATCACCACGCTATAAGACTACAGTTTCCATGCATGAATAATGAGGAAAAATATGAAGCTTTGATCTAGGGTATGATCCTCTCACAAGGAATGAAAATATAACATCTCATTGTGACTAGAGATTCAGAGCTGGTCATCAATCAGGTTACCCAAAAGTACAAAATCAAAAATGAAATACTTAGGATGTATTTCAAAAGAGTTAATGAACTGATGGGATCTTTTAGCTCTTTCAACATCACTTTCATTCCAAGGGACAATAATCACAAGGCCGATTTGCTAGCCTTGGCAGCCTCATTATCAAACCTAGATGATGTCCTAACCAAAATGCCTTTCCAGGTAGAAAGAGCCTTTCGGTCATCCATGCCTGATAATATTGAGTACTTACAAGTATTTGAGAATGATGAACAATTGGAGAATTTTTTGTTAAACGATGATGATGAAGAAGATGATAGCTTGATTGTCATCCTGAAAGACTGCATACAAGATGAATCATTGTTTACAAAATACAATCATGCCAAGAATGTTCTTGAAGAAGTTTCAGTTCGAAAGGTGCAAGAAACAAGAAAAGTCAATATTGGGACGGACCAGTCCCTGAAATATGTCAATTTGGGAGTTGATTTCACCCCCGAAGAGGTTGATCAATATCTTTCCTTATTCAACAAATATATTGATGTGTTCTCTTGGACCTATGATAATTTGAAGGCCCATGATAAAACAATATTCCAGCATATCATTCCTTTGAGGGAAGAAGCTAATTCACTGGTGAAACAAAAAATAAGAATGATGAATCCCAAGTTGAAACCTCTGGTGAAAATTGACTTGGAGAAGCTGAAGAAGGCAGGGATAATCTATCCCATCAGAAATTCAGACCAACTTTCAAATCCAGTGATTGCCAGGAAGAAGACCGGGGAAATCTGAATGTACGTTGACTTCAAATATCTTAACAAAGTGAGCATAAAAGACAATTTTCCATTGCCCAACATGAAGTTTCTGCTACAACATGTTATTGGATCAGCCTGCATGTCTATGTTGGATGGTTTCTCTAGACATAATTAGGTTTTAGTAGCTGAGGAATATAGAGAAAAGACAACATTTATCACACCATGGGAAACATATGCATATGCTAGAATTCCCTTCGGTTTGAAAAATGTTGGAGCCACGTTCGAAAGGGCCATGGATCATGCATTCAACAGATTGATAGGAAATTTTATGGAAGACTATCAATATGACTTGACAGTGCATTCAAACAAAAGGGAGGATCACATCCATCATTTAAGAATTTTTTTTGAAAGATGTAGATTATATCACATTTCTCCGAACCCAAAGAAATGATTGTTCGTTGTGACTCAAGGCAAGTTGTTCGGACAAATTGTATGCAAGGAAGGGATTTATATAGATTCGGAAAGAGTTAAATCAATTAATGAACTCAACCCCACGACATCCAAGAAGGGAGTCTAATCATTCTTTGGGAAAATCAATTGTGTTCGAAGATTTGTCCTTGATTAAGAAAGCATCGTAAAACCTATCAATTTATTGTTGAAAAAGGAGAAGAGATTCGAGTGGACAACAGATACTCAGGAAGTGTTCAACAATATCAAAGGGGAAATCACCACTTCTCCCATCCTCTTTATTCCATACTTTTAGAGATATTTTATTATCTATTCATTTTCTACAGAGGCAGTCATTACATCAGTCCTCACTCAGAAAAATAGCAATGGAGAAGAACTCCCTATAAGTTTTATGAGAAAAACCCTACATGACTATGATTTGAGGTATTCAGAACTCGAGAAATAGGCTTTGGCTCTTGTGAAAGTTGTGGCACACTTTCGGACGTATATATTAAACTCCCATGTTATAGCCTATGTTCGCTCCTCACCAGTCAATATGCTTTTAAATCAACAGTTGAGAGAAGGGAAATGGGCTAACTGGTTAGGGAAAATTCAAGAGTATGATATCGAGATTAAACCTTTGAAGGAAATAAAACGACAAGGTTTATGAAAGCTTATTGGGAATGGGGACTCGGTTGATGGGATGATTTCAATCTTAGTTAAAGAACCATTAGTTGATTCAAAATGGTATGGAGATATCATATTCTATTTAAGGTCTCGGTAATTCCCTGTTACAATGAATCCCAAGGAGCGAAGGACACTCAATATGAAGGAAAACCAATACATGTTGATTGCTAACATACTTTTTAGAAGAAATTTTGATGGCATACTGCTGATATGTGTCGATGAGAAGGAAGCTCAAGGACTGGTCAATTAATTCCATGAAGGAATATGCGGTGGACACTTTGCACCTACTGTAACTACCCACAAAATAATCAGAGCGAGATTTTATTGGTCGTCAATCTTCATGGATTCATATTCCACACTAAGGATATGTCTGTCATGTCAGTAGTTTTCAGGAAAAATGAAGAAAGTTGCAATGCCTTTGCATCTGATTATGGTGCAACAACCATTTTACCAGTGGGGACTTGATGTTGTTGGGCCAATTAATCCGAAATCTAGCAAGGGGCATATGTACATTCTGAAAACCACTGATTATTTCATGAAATGGCCAAAATCAGTGGCACTAAGGAAGGTTGATGCTGAGGAATTGATTAGATTCCTCAAGGACAACATTCTGTCGAGGTTTGGTGTCCCTTATAAATTTATCACAAACAATGGTTCTATCTTCATTGGGTCAAAGTTAACAGAGTTTTGCGGATAATATGGGATCATCATGGGTTAATCATCGAGTTATTATCCACAAGGAAATGGCCTTGTTGAATCCACGAACAAAACACTTGTGTAGATATTGAAGAAAACCATTGATATCAACTAGAGGAATTGGCATCTAAAGCCGATACAAGCATTATGGGCAAGAAGGACAACCCTAAAGTATAGAACTAGGATGTCTCTCTATTTATTGGTTTATGAAAAAGAGGAAAAAATTTCGATTAGCCTCGATCTTAATGCATTGATCTTTGTGGTTAATACTAAGGATACATAAGACACTTCACCTATCCAGAAAAGAATCAATCGGTTACTGAAGCTGGAAGAGGAACGAAGCAAGGCCCTGAATCAAACTTCTCAGAGGTAGCAGAGCGTCAAGATATATTTTGGTCAAAGCTCAACTATGAATAACTTTCAGAAGGGAGAACTGGTACTACTTTGGAACAAAGCCAAGGAGAATCCATCCATGCATATAAAGTTTGAAACACTCTGGATCAGACCCTATGTCAAGTACTTGGATATGTACCTCGACGAGGATGCTCCAAGATAGAATCAGGTCGTTGATATGCCAAATACTAAATAATCTCGTGGGATATTTGGACCAACAATCCTTAGACGGGGACTCATGTAGATAGGGGGAACATACTACATGTCACATGAAAAGGAGGATGTGTGTCGCAAGGATATGATACGATCGAGAAATACCAACCCAATCTTAGTGGTCCAACACCAATCAACTGGGGGATTTCCGATCTGTTGGGAAGGATAATGATCGGACTCATCCATCAGAGTGACCTAGGCCATCTGTCGTGGAATACTTCGATGGGAGGATTCTGATAGGGACACAAGGCTATAGGAAGAGTTTGAAACAATGCGGATAGAGTTAGGCCATGGCTAATTCCACACCAACACCACATAGGTATATGTTGATGATAGGGTGCCACTTGGATGACATGTGGCGATGAAATTTGAGAGGCCATCACTTTCGATCCCAAACTCAAATTTGAGAGAAATCATAGTCGTTGGAAATCTCTTGACTAGCATAAGACGTTGATATCATCAAAAAGGAAATTGAAATCTTTTAAGAAGAACAAAATTTTATTACTCCATTCGCTTAAATGCTACCTAGGAAGTTGGGTGTGTTACATTTTGATGTAAACTTGATAAAAAAATGAGTTTTTTAATATATTTTTTGCAATAATATATAATGCAACACAAGAAATATTTTTTTGTTGCATTCTTCATAGATAATACAATACTTCTAACCATACCCTTATGAGGTCTTTGACGTCTAGTTTTGAATATTGCAAAAAGTGTGGAGCATCTATTTTTACTGAAAATATGTCCATCAACACCTGTATATATGAATTACTCAAAAACGCTATCATACTATCAACTTCTAAATAACAAAAACACATGACCATGTGTCAAATTTGAAAGACGTTCCATGAATTATCAATTTGATGCCGAGAATTTGATGGACAAACTAATAAATCCATCTTGTAATATACCCACAAACAACATAAAATAAGCATTTCCATTGGATTTTGAAGAAACCTAAAACCCAATCTAGGAGCTAACACAACCATTTTAACTTAAGGGATAAGTACAAATTAATAAGAGAGCTTGGCATCCAAGCATTTTCTTCTCCATGTGTTTTCTTCCTGAGAAAGTCCATGACATATTCATTCAAAAATAATTTTTATTATAAGATAATATTTTCTAATCACTCACATTACTTATGACAGATGAACTACATAATTAACATTAATGTTGACAGATGAACTACATAAATCCATTTTAATTTTGGATGTATTAAAGACAGAGAGCCCTACTTGAATTCAAATTGCTTCTTGATTGGGAAATATCTTATTCTCGAAGGAATGAAAAATAAATAGTTTACCAAGTGAAATATATATGAGAAGTTCAATAAAACCGTGTAAGTCCAGTTAAAACAAGCATTATCATTCCAGAAAAAAATATTAATGGATTAACATTATAACCATTCGTAGTCAAACCATACACCAGAAGCTGCAATATGATTCGAAGCTCCGGTGAAAACAAATACACCAGAAGCTGCATTATCAATTTAGAAGAATTTATTAATTAGATAGCGTTATTAGCTACGTTATCATTAGAAAACAATACATCACTTGTTTCTCTATCTTTGTTTGTTTGAGTTTTTTTAATAATGATTTAATATCATTTTATTTTTAGTTTGTTTGTTTAAATCTGTTTCTTAGTTTTTTAATAAGAACTTACTTGGAAATAATGGAGTAAGCACCAGTTGTAAGCGCCAGTTGTAAGCACCAATTATAAGCTTCAGTTGTGAGAGTCATTTGTAGGCGTGTTAAGAGTTAGTTCATAGTTGAGAGTCTAGTTGTCTTTGGTTTGCATGTAACCGACTCGGTAGAGTCTTTTCCTGTATAAGGATGTAATCCATCTTCATTGAATAATATAGAAGTGAGCATAGCCTCACCGTATTGTTTGTTTCACATATTTATCTTGGTATCAGAGCCAAGGGAAGAGAGCGTGGATAGCGTGAGAAACGTTGGATAGGATTCATGAGAAATCCGACGACCAGTTTATAAGAGTCAAGAGGGCGAGCTTTGCTAAATCCGTGAGCTTGCGAGGAGGGGCGTGAGAAAATCCGTCTGAAATTGCGTTGAAGAGGTAAAATATAGTTCCATTTTTCACTTTTGTTTGGAAAGCCATGTTTTGCTTTCCTGAGTTTGTGTTGAGTATACAAGGAGAAGGATTATTGCTTGCATGTGTGGAGTTTAAAGGAAAATCGTGAAGTTTTTCATGATTTTTGCATGTGTGGAGGTGAAAATCGTGCACGTATAGCGTGAGCATTCGGATCTTGTGCAAATTCACAGATATGGTGTAAGAGCCTATGCAAATCTGTCTAGTGTGGAAGAGAAGTGATAAAACCACACGCAGTGAGCTCGTGGCGTAAGCATTTGTGCATGTTTGTTTTATTTTGGAGCATTTGAATAATCCGTGAGTTATAAAAAAAAAATTAAGTGGAGTTTTGCATGGTTACAGTTTGAATTTCTTATTAAAAAAGGTGGATATTTTTTAAGTGAAGCGTGAAGAGTGAGTTATTCACTTTATTCAAAGTGGGTTTTATTTTGGAGTTTATTAAAAGTGAATTTTTATTCAAAGTGGATAATTTTGAAGTATAAGTGGATATTAAAGATTATTCAAGAGAATATTATTTGTGAGATTTTGTGTGTGAAAGTTGAGAGCCGAGATTGAGACGGATTGGTGGTATC
>ML865494.1:14375-36359 GCA_009831015.1 Picea engelmannii | reverse complement strand
TGTTTTCAGAAATTCAAGTCACTTGTGGAGAAGCAGAGTGGTTATTAACTCAAGGTTCTAAGAACTGACAGAGGAGGTGAATATGTTTCAAGAGAGTTTCATAACTTTTGTAAATTTCATGGCATTTAAAAGTAATTCACTGTGTGGTATACACCACAACATAATGGTGTCGCAGAGAGGAACAATCGCACCATCATGGAAATGGCGCACAATATGCTAGAAGATAAACATTTGTCAAATGAATATTGGGTTAAGGTAGTAGAAACTCTAGTATACAGGATGAACAGATGTCAGACAAAAAGTGTGAAAATATAATTTTCTAAAGAAGCCTGGACAAGTATGAAGCATAATGTTGCGCACTTAAAAACAATTTGTTCTATCCCATACATACATGTTCCAGATGAGCCGAGAAAGAAGATAGACAACAAAGGAAAAAAATGTATATTTTTTGGATACTATGAATTAACAAAAGAATACAAATTGTATGATCTTGTTGCAACAAAATTCATAACTAGTCATGATGTTCAATTTGTGGAGAATGAAGCATGTGATGGAATCATGTGATGGAAGCATAGAAAGGACATTTAAAACTATCGTTGTTATTGAGCATGATGATATGAAAGATGAAGTGGTTCAAACACCAATTATAAGTTAGTGCACAGTTCCTTCCACTCCTATAACTACGACACAAATCATAGCACAAACTACTGTAGTGAGATTTGCAGGTGCGCAGTCCACACCTAGAGTGCAACAAACTACAAGAAGAATTCCAAGTAGTTCTACATCCCCAGATCCAACATTAGCAAGTCTATTACCAAGAAAGACAAGAAGTCTGCGTGACATCTATAATGTTGACACAGTAAATTCATTTCTAGTCTTTACTTTATATGCCATGAAGACTTTACACCTTGGAATACTGTACATCCCTTCACGTAGGGGAGTTGCAGTGGGAGATTTTCCCCCTATGGGGTCCAAGGGGTTGATCCCCCTTGCTTGGGGTTCTAGGGGAAAGAGTCCCCCGAAGGAAAAAGTTTCCTTGTAAATGTATGTTGTAATTTCATAGTAAATATGGACCATTCAATATAAGTTCACATATATGACGGTAGAAGTTATGTTAGGGTTTTTTTTCCCTAGAAGGAAACCCTATTTTATGAGGGAAATGTATTTCAGCTATGAATCATTGTGAACATTGTATTCTAAGAGAGGATATTGTGAGAGAAAGAAGAGGAAGTTACAGCAGGTGTGTTGTATGGTGTATCCATTCATTTGTTAGACAATGAAAAGGAAGGACCTGGAAATTTCTCCAATGGACGTAGCCCACACTGGGTACTGAACCACGTATATATGTGTATCTATTGTATTGTGTATCTTCTGTGTTTTATTTCCGCATTTTTTTTATTTTATTGTTTCACGATCCTATTTTTCTAACAATTGGTATCAAAGTGAAAGGTAAGTCACAAGAAAAGAGGGTTCCTAGTTTGAGTGGGAGCAATGGAAGAAGATGGAAAGTTTAGGGTTGAAAAATTTAACGACCAAAACTACCAGTTATGGAATACGCAGATGGAATATTTTTTATATCAAAAGGATCTATTCCTACCATTAGGTGTGGAATAGAAAAGAGTTCGACGACCATGAAGAACGAAGAATGGGAGGTTCTTGACAAAAAGACACTAGCAATGATATGGATGTGCCTGGCAGCATTGGTGGATTTCAATATTTTGAAAGAAAAGACGACGAAGGAGTTGATGACACATTGGCTAAACTATATGAAAAACCCTCGACCTTCAGTAAGGTATTTCTAATGAATAGATTATTTAATATGAAGATGTTAGAAATTTGGCCTATTGCAGATCATTTTAATGAATTTAATACGGTTACTAATCAGCTAAGTTTTGTAAAAGTGGACTTTGATGATGAGGTAAGGGCTCTTCTAATCTTGTGCTCATTGCCCAAAATATGGAATCGCTTGGTCATGGCTATAATTAACTATGTCTCTGGTTCAAACACTCTCAAATTTGATGATGTTGATGGTTTTATCCTTGGCGAGGAAATGCGACGGAAAAACATAGGTGAGACATCAAGTAATGCGATAAACATGGAGAAGAGGGGTAAACAAAATGATAGAAGAAAGGGCTCAAGGAATTGCATGAATTATAGGAAGGGAAGATCCAAATCTAGACTTGGAAAGATAGAGTGTTGGAATTGTGGGAAGAAAGGACATGTGAAGTAAGAATGCAAAGTTCCAAAGAAAAAAAAGATGGACAATAGGAGAAAAATCAGGAAGCAAATGTAATAGATGATGTGTTACAAGATGCTTTGATTCTTTCTATAGATAATATTTATGAGTCTTGGGTAGTATATTGAGGGGATTCATTTCATGACACACCCCATAGGAAACATTTTCTAGATTATGTTCAAAGTGATTTTGGACAAGTTCATCTGGGTAATGATGCACCATGAAAAATTGTTGGAATGAGAAAGGTAAAAATAAATCAAAGGAATCAAAACCAATGGTTGTTTAAAGTGGTAAGACATGTTCCATATATAAGGAAAAATATATTTTCAACATGGAAGCTGGAAAGTGAAGGTTGTACATCCATATTTACAGATAACGTGTGGAAGGTCACCAAGGGATAATTGGTGATAGGAAAAGGAGAGAAGGTAGGTATATTGTATTTATGTACTGGTAATACTAACTCTTCTATATCTTTAGATTCTACAAGAGTGGATACAAAATTGTGGCATCATAGGCTTGGACACATGAGTGAGAAGGGGATGCAGATACTTCACAAAAGAAATTTGTTGCCAGATCTTAAACAAATTGATTTGGATTTTTGTGAGCATTGTGTTTATGAAAAATAGAAGAGAGTCAGATTTCTCAAAGTCAGAAAAGAAAAGAAGAGTGAAAGGTTAGAGCTTGTGCATACAGATGTATGGGGACTAGCTCAGGTATCATCTCTTAGTGGCTCTCGTTATTATGTTACTTTTATTGATGATGAAACTAGAAAAACCTGGGTTTATTGCATTCGACAAAAATATGATGTTTTTTATACTTTTAAGAAATGGAAAGATTTGGTTGAGAATGAGACGGGGAAAAAGTTTGAAGTGTTTCAGATCAGACAATGGAGGTGAATATTGCAGCAAGGAGTTTGATGATTACTTTTCATACCATGGTATTCATAGAGAGAAGATAGTTCCAGGAACACCATAAGTAAATGGTGTGTCATAAAGGATGAGCAGGACAATCATGGAGCATGCAAGGAGTATGAGATTGCATGTTGGTTTTCCCTTACAGTTCTGGGAAGATGTTGTAGATACCATTGTTTACATAATAAACAGAGGACCTTCAAGATATTTGGATGTTAGAATTCCAGAGGAGGCATGGACAGGTAAAAAGGTAAACTATTATTTTTTGAAGACATTTGGTTGTGAAGCATTTGACCATATTGATAAAGAAAATAGAACAAAGCTTGAGGAAAAATCCAAGAAGTGTACCTTTATTAGTTACAATGTTAATGATTTTGGTTATCGATTATGGGTTATGAAAATAACAAAATCATTAGGATTAGATGTCATATTCAATGAGAATTTCTTGTACAAAGATTAGTTGCAGGGAACAATACAAGAAAAACAAAAACTAGAATACAGAGTGCTTGATGAGATCACTGAAAAATAAATTCCAAAGGTACCATAAAATAAAATGTACAAGAACATGAGCAGAAGGTACCTCAAACTCCTGCAAGTGTTGTTAGAATATATACCGGGTTAACTAGACCCCCTGAGTGATACTCTCCTTCATTTATTATTTTTTGTTGATTGATTCTAGTGAACCAGAATGTTGTGAAGAGGAAATGTAGGTAGACACTAAAAATAAGTGGGAGCAAGGAATGAAAGAGGAAATGGATTCCATGGTAAATAACCAGACTTGGGATTTGGTTCAGTTTCCTGCAAGAAAAAGAGCATTACAGAATAAATGGGTTTACAAGTTGAAGGAAGAAGATGGAGGCAAAAAGAGGTACAAGGCTATACTTGTTGTAAATGGGTTTTCACAAAAGAAAGGTAGAGATTTTGATAAAATATGTTCTCTTGCTTTTAAAATGACTTCAATTAGGACTATTTTAAGTCTTTTGGTAGTAGAAGATTTACATATTGAACAATTAAATGTAAAAACAATTTTTTCCCATGGGGATTTGGAGGAAGAGATTTATATGCATTAGCTAGAGGGGTATGAGGTCAAAGGGAAGGAAAATTTGGTATGCATGTTGAAGAAAATATTGTATGGCCTAAAGAAATCTCCAAGGAAGTGGTATTTGAAGTTTGAAAGGTTTATGAAAGAACAAGGTTATAGTAGATGTCATTATGATCATTGTGTTTATTTTAAAATTCTAGAAAATGGAAGCTATATTATCTCACTATTGTATGTAGATGACATGCTTGTTCAAGGGTCTAATATCCATGATATAAATGTTCTCAAGAAGAAATTAGTTAATTCATTTTTGATGAAGGATTTGGGTGATGCAAAGAAAACACTTGGTATGAGAATAACAAGAGACAAGAAAAATTGAAAATTGACATTGTATTAGGGTGAGTACATAGAGAAGGTGTTGGAGAGGTTTAGAATGCAGAATGCGTAACCAGTTAGTAAACCTTTGTGCAATCATTTCAAATTAACTAAAGAAATGTGTCCCAAGACACAAGAGGAGATAAAATACATGTTCAGGGTCCCTTATTCATCAGTAGTTGGTAGCTTGATGTTTGCAATGGTTTGCACAAGACCAGATATTGCACATGCAGTGGGAGTTGTGAGTAGGTATATGAAAAATCTAGGTAAAGAACATTAGGAGGCAGTAAAGTAGATTCTCAGGTATTTGCGAGAGAATTCTACTCATGCATTATGTTTTGGAGGTTTAGACACTATTCTGCAGGGATATGTTGATTCATATATGGCACATGATAAATATAGTAGGAGGAGCACCATCGGGTATGTTTTTACTGTAGGTGGAAAAATAGTAAGTTGGATTTTGAAACTGCAAAAGGTTTTTTCACTTTCAACAATAGAGGCAGAGTATGTTGTTGCTACAAAGTCCAGTAAAGAGATTATTTGGTTATAGAGTTTCATGAAGGAATTGGGAAAGAAGTAAGAAAATAGCAGGTTGTATTGTGACAATGAGAGTGCCATTAATCTTGCAAAGAAGTCAACCTTTCATCTGAATACTAAGAATATACATATCAGGTACCATTTCATACGATCTATCTGGGAAGATGGACATTTGAAGTTGGAAAAGATACACACTAGCTAGAATCCTGCAAACATGTTAGCAAAGGGAGTAATCGGGGAGAAATTGAGTTCCTTCTCAGTTTCAATTGGTCTTCAAGAATGAAGGTGAAGATGAGAAATTTTCCAAGTCTAAGAAGGATCATAGTCCAGTAGATACAATAGCGGTGGAGTTGTTGAGATCAGTCTCCAAGTGGGATATTGTTGGTTGTGGAGCCTAATTATCTTCTTGAATCAAAGGTCTTTGTTTTCAGTCATTTTTATACCCCATGAAGACTTTACACCTCGGAATAATGTACACCCACCCATCCATGCAAGGGAGTTGTAGGGGGGGATTTCGACCCATACGGGGTCTGGGGGGGCGATCCCCCCGTCTAGTGGGTCTGAGGGAAAGCAGGCCCCCGACCGAGATTCTTTGGACAACCTTCCCCGATGGGCGTTTGGGGGTGAAGCCCCCAAAGGAAAAAAGTTCCTTGTAAATGTATATTGTAATTTCATAGTAAATCTGGACCATTCATTATAAGGTCGCAGATATGAAGGTAGAAGTTGTGTTAGGGTTTTTTCCCTAGAAGGAAACCCTCTTTTATGAGGGAAATGTATTGCGGCTATGTATCATTGTGAATATTGTATTCTGAGAGAGGATATTTTGAGATAACGAAGAGGAAGTTATAGCAGGTGTGTTGTAGGTTGTATCCCTTCATTTGTTGGATAATAAAAATGAAGGACCTAGCAATTTCTCTAGTGGAATTATCCCACACTGGTTGAACCACACATATCTATTTCTCTATTGTATTATGTATCTTCTATGTTTTATTTCCACATTTTATTTTATTTTATTGCTTCGTGATCCTCCTTTTCTAACAAAGAAGGCAGTGTATGGGTTAAAGCAAGCTCCCATAGCTTGGTATAGTTTCATAGATTCCTGCCTCACTCAAAATGGATTTCAGAGAAGTGATTGTGAGGCAATACTGTACATCAAAGCCAATCAACAAGGTAAAATGTTAATTGTTTTCTTATATGTAGATGATTTGATTTTTATAGGTGATTTTGGCATAGAAAAATTTAAGTCAGTCATGAAGGATGAATTTGAGATGAATGATTTGAGGATTATTAGATATTTTCTCTGTATTGAAGTTCACGAGTCCAAAGCCAATGTATTCATTTCAAAATCTAAATATGCACATGAAATTTTGAAAAGATTCAATATAATAAATTCCAAAGTAGCACCAACCCCTGTCATAACAGGATTGAAGTCAAGCAAGGAAGATAAAGGATCCAAGGTGGATCCCACTCTGTTTAAAAGGATGGTAGGAAGTCCTATGTATCTGAAAAAAACACGACCTGATATTATGTATGGAGTGAGCTTGATTTCAAGGTTCATGGAAACTCCAAAAGAATCCCATTCGAAGGTAGGAAAAATAATTAAGAGATATGTGAATGGAACAAAATATTTTGGTATTATGTATTCTACTTCAAAAGATTTTAAACTTATTGGATACACTGATAGTCATTCTGGAGGCAACATAAATCACAAGAAAAGTACCTCTGGGTACACATTGCATTTTGGAACAAGTATAGTGGCATAGGCATCAAGGAAACATCCCAGTGTGACTATTTTTTTAGTAGAAGTTGAGTATGTCGCAACTACAATAACAACTTGTCAAGAAGTTTGGATGAGAAGAATGTTAAAATATTTGTTGTAGGAACAACAGGAACCAACTACAGTGTTTTGTGAAAAAAACTCTGCCATCATGTTATCCAAGAATCACGTGTTTCACAAGAAAACCAAGCATATTGATACAAGATATCATTTTATCAAAGAATTAGTAAATAACAAACAATTTTTTTTACATTTTTGTAGGTCTAAAGAAAAAATTGTCGATATATTTACAAAAGTTTTGGCAATGGATGCAAGCCAGAAACTGTGCAGTTGTCTAGTAGTCGACGCAGTAACAGATGTTTGGAAATACATTTCAATTTAAGTTTTGATGTAAATATTTGTATGTCTTGTAATCCCACCTACTTATAATTAAGGGGGAGTGTTGGAAATATTAATTATAAGTTGCGATATTTACGCTTACGTTAACTCTGTCTATCAGGAGAAAGAAGAAATGTTACACAATCAAACATGACAAGCATGAGTGTTAGGAGGAGCACTATTAAAGATTCAAACTTTTATCTTTCTCGAGATCTGTAAATCAGATAGAGTCATTCAAATTTATTGTTGTCTTAAATGTTAAGTCGGTTAGCTTCTACAGGAAGTCTTTGTTTTCATATTTATATGTCCAAGTATGTAGCTAGTTAACACAGATGGAGTGTGTTAGTTGATAGTTAGAAGGAACAATAGTTGTGTAAGGAGTCAAAGAAGTCTGAGAGCACAAGCTCTAGTTTTGTAAGTTTGCATAATTTTTTGGAGTCGAAGCTCTACATAGTATTGTATTCTGAAATAGCACGCAACATCTAGTTGTTAATATATATCAAGTATTTCTGTGTTGACACATTCATGATTATTTATTATATATGTTATGTTTGTGAGTTTATGTGTTAAAGAGTAGCACAATGTCAAGAATTTTTTTATTAAGTGTTATCATCATAGAGTGCATCCTTTTGTGCATTCTGGGAACTGTGCGGTAAGTCCCGAGAGTTCAACGATGGAGAATTTCATTGCGCAATCTTTGCAACTACATTGTGTAGAATTTATATGCATGTTATAGATCCGAGAGGTATTTCCCAATACACAATCTATTTGAATTCAAGTGATTCTCAAATAGGTACTTATTATTCAAATATATTTAAAATTGAGATGGATTTAGAGTGATACTTAATTTTAATTATGTCGTTAATCTATCTATTAAACCAAACAAGTGAATAGAAAATATTATATTATAATAAAATATACTCTAAACGAAAATGTCCATGGATTTTTTATGGTGAAGAAAATATTTGAATACCAAGATTTCTTATTAATTTGTAACTATACCTTAACTTAAAATGGTTGTGTTAGCTTCTAGATTGGCTTTCTTCAAAATCCAATTGAAGTGCTTATTTTAGTTTGTTTGTAGGAATCTCATATAGGCATATTATGAGATGGATTAATTACTAGGTCCATCAATGTCTCAACAATTCATGGAATGTCTATAGATGGCCACGTGTTTTTGTTATTTATGAGTTGATGGTAGGATAGATTTCTTTAGTAGTTCATGCATTCCATTAAAATGTTTATTTTAGTTTGTTTGTGGGTATATTATGAGATGGATTAATTAGTGGATTCATCAATGTATCAAAAAATTATGAAATGTTTGTGTATGGTCATATGTTTTTGTTATTTAAGAGTAGTTCCCTAATATTTTGAAAACTTCTCATCCTCACACTTTAAAAACATAATTGAAGAACATGAGTTCAATAAAATTAAAAGTTGCTAGCTTTTAAAAATGTAATAAAAACCATATAGGTTAAATAGTTTTCAATACCCTTTAATTTTCTGATTTACACTTATCATCATTGTGATATAATACATTTCAATAAAAATATAAGTTAATCATTGAAGGAGTATTTATGGGTAAATAGGAAAAACACAAACGAGGGGAATAAGAAGGGGATGAGGAAGAGAGGGAGATGAAGAGGAAGAGTAAGGAAGGATGATCCGAGTGGTCATTTCATATTTCTACTATCTTGACATTGATCCTAGACCGTATAACCAAATTTACAACCATTTTTAGGCCTTGAACACCTGACACGTATTTTTGTTCCTAAACAATGTTTATGTGGTTTTCATGGTAAGAAAATGAGAATCCACACGATTCTCCTATTTCGGAGCCTCCCTTTCTTTAAATATTATAAATATATTTCCAATAGACTAAATATCACCCCTAATGGTGTTTGTATGATAAATTTATGGCCCCAAGAGGTCAATGTACTAGCTAGGATCCCTAAGATTTTTGGATTTTGGAATTTTTATACATTTTGATAAAATATAGTTTCAGCCTCTTATTATGTCTAGATAAGAACCCTCCTTCAGGAAAAATTGAAATTTCTCACAAGCTTCCCTTGAGGAAGAAAAGAAAAAACATTGTGCAAGAAGAGGAGGGACCTCGAGGTGAAAGAGACATCCACAACCTGTCCCTCGAGGATATGGAACTCAAAATTGACATCGAAAAAGTGTTCCCCAATGTCGACCAGCTAGAGAACACTACTCACTAGAATCCTCAGATGGACATAATTGAGAGCAAGACCTTCGATGAAAAAGAGTCTTTTGTATTTCAAAGCGTTGTTTTTTACAGCGAGTCCAAATATTGGAATATTGAGAAAAACGATGTAAAGAATAGAAAGGGGAAATCTCGTTCAGATATTAACCTATGGAACATGCGACCTTCCCAAATTTCCCAAATTCACCAAGAAACTAGAGATTCTCTAGATAATTCTATTGGAGGCCTTGAAGTAGAGAATGTCAGGTTAAATAAATGAATCAAAGAAATGGAGGAAACTTTAATGCCTCTTCCAGTACTTTCTAGTCCTTTATCACTGATCGGGCCTACCGCACCTGCAACAAAATTAAAAGGATTGACAAGCCTTCTAACATCATCCCGGGGCTATGTGGAGAAGAATATCACAAAAAAAATAGAATTAATTACAAAGGCTTGGGAGATGTCAAAGAACATGGTCTCTTTTGGAAAGAAAGCACACTCTTTTCATGAACATTTACAAGAAGATTTGAAAAACAAGGAAGGGTTTTACCTAGATGCAGCTGTACCCTTTGGTTTTAAAGTTACCAATATGACAGAGTTGAGAAGAAGAGAGGAGAATCTCCCTTCTCCGAACTGGACAAAAACAAGTAAATGCATACTGGAAGGAAAAGGTTAAGAACCTGAATATTATTGTCCAAGCATGAATCCAGGCCATAACTAGAAGACAAGAATTATTCAAAAAGTTGTTTGAGATAGACCTAGCTGGGAGAACCAATGAGGTCCAATACCCCAAATTGATACTCAACTCATTTTTCTTAACCAAGCAGGCATTTGACGAACAAGTTGAGATCTTTAATGGGTTATCATTTGAAAAATTCTATGGCATTCTTGAGTATAGTGAAGATGACATGGAAAACTGGCTAGTCGACTATTCGATTAAAAATCAAGATATTGAAGAAGATTTGTGAAATATTTATATTGATCTAAGGGACTTGGAAGGAGAGCTCTTAAATATAAAAATCTGGCATGAAATCAATGTGGCACCAATGAGGAGCTACATCGAGGAGTGGTTTAAAAAGGTTGTCAACAAACTTACCAATGAAGGGAAAAGGACGATTGAGATGGTTCATGTAACTACCAATCAAATACATACAAGAAAATCATCAAGCAAGTGACAAACATGAGATACCATCATAGTAAGTTCATACTGATCAAATATTTCTGTCTTTATGAAGCTCTTCATCTAGTTACTCCACCTCTTTAAATAGAAAGGTTTAACCGAAGACTGATAATTTCATTTTTCTTCTTACCAAGTCTTGTTGTCTTCCACCACCCACTTTATTCTTTCTACAAACTTCATTCTTATACATATTTTCTTTATGGTCCGCGGGAGCCCCAATCCCAGTCATTATGACAAACGCATTTTAATTTTAGAGAACATGTATTGAACTGTATATTTTTTAGAAATTCCAAGAGAGCTATTTTGACAACAATCTTGACTGTACTTTGTAACCAATTTTTTCTGAATATAAGTATTTGAGGTTTATCTATCGTTATCTTCATTTGAGTTGCCCATGTATCACTCTGTCAATATTCTCTTATGCATGCAGATAATTTTCTTTTAATTTTTTATATGATTAGAAATCTTTAGCCCTACTATGATGGATGTGAGGAAATTATGTTTATTTTTTTAAATGTATGAATGTATGTGTTTCCTGGTCCATTCTGAGGAACTTTCTTTTAAAAGAAAAAAAAAATATGTTTTTATTTTATATCTATTTTTACTTTCCTTTGACGGACTTCTATAAAAGTCCCACATTTTAAAAATATCGAACAAAGGAGTACCACCTCTATAAAAACACAGGAGGATTTGTATCCTTGTGAGGTTTCCGTTTCGGTCCTAATGGATTCAAGCATCAAAATTTTTGGCGACCATACTAGGGACATGAAATGAAAATTTGGAAGCTCGCCCAATGTTTTCGAAAGAATATATTACTTTACCCTAGGGTAATCGGCCCCATTTATAAATTGGATTGAATAATCAACGAAGCATTTTTCACCAATTGTATAATCTGGTAATATCAATAGCAATCTGGTAATATCAATAACCCAAACTCGAGAGGAGTTTGAAGGGTTCTGGCAGATCTTATTCCAATAAAAATAAAAATAAATCCTCCGAAGAAAAAAGAGAGAAGAACAACAAGATTGAAGAAACCAAATATTGGCTAGAGCATCACAAGAACAAGGTCAAGATTGAATCTAGATGAATACAAGGGACCCATTACCAGAAGTAAAAGTAAGCAACTCTCTGTCATTAGGAGTCAAAAGTATGATCTTGAAACCTCCTGAAAAATGGCAATGAGAGACGAACAACCCCAAAATGAGCATCGTGAGGAGAGACAAGGAGGTGAATGAGATGTTGCAAGAAACCAAGGAATCCCAGGGTTTGGAAATAGAAGGAGGGTAAGAGATTCCTGATCTGAAAATAGAAGGCTAACTTGTAATGCTATGCAAGCACCCTCTACTTCATGTTCATAAAATAAACTTTATAGACCTTGCTTCATGTGTTAAAATATGCAAGATGATTTATGTGTTAAGTTCATGCTTCTTCTTTTCAATGTTCATGTGTGAGGAAATGTTATTTTAAAAGGTTAAATATGTGCTTGAAACAAATACACAACAACATCACTTGCAGAAAATAACCCATCAAACTCACAACAATAACAAGATGATAAAGGAGTTCACCCCTCTCTGGGCTACATCTCCTTGAGCCTCCTTCAATGGACTAGGCTCTTTGGGATTAGTTTGTCAAGTATTCTTTTACAATATGCTACTCAACTCCAATGGAAATACTGAATGTACCATTGGGTTTAGAATACATAAAAACCCCAAAAATGACTAATAAAACTCTGAAAACTGATCATGGCTCATTTGGGCATGACCTCTTCTACATGTGGCCTTAAGCTTCCCTAAGCTTCTCTTTGGAAAAAACACTTGTAAAAGTACTCAAATGGATCTGAAACCTATCCCAAAATGTTCAGAGCATATTAATTAGCCAAAAATGATTATTCAATCACAGAAAACAAACATAGGCTCATTTGTGCATGACCTCAAACAATGAGGGCTTCAAGCTCCCTAGAGCTTCCTGAAACTTCAATGGTAAAAACACCTGAAAAAGAAGTCTTCAAATGGCTTTGAAAGCAGTGCCAATGGATTCATAACGTCCAAAAACCCCTAGATGGGATTTTTCGGCACCTCATTTGGCCAAAAAATGAAGAAGTTAGGCCTCCTGCCATTTTCCTCCTTCAAGCTTGATGTCTCTCGTTCGCCAAAACGCACCTGTGTGTGAGTAACCTGGATTCTGGGCGTTTCCCGTGCCTAAACCGAGCACCCACACGCATCTCCAAAAAATGCACCAATTTGTCGAACAGTTAGGGAACTAAGCCCCCAAATCCCAGAGGTGTTGGGCACATGGGGGGCATGTGGCCATGTCCCAGTGCAAATTTAGGCACCCGTTCCAATGTTAAATCTGGGCTTGATAAGTGGCAGGAGGATGTGTTAACCGTTTGAAAACCAAACTAAAATCAAACTCCCATGTGCGCGTGCTCCGTATAACAAAGGGTCGTATGGAAGATATGTAAAACCGAGGGCTAACCAACAAATCCCCGTGCCAAGGTAAAGGTCATATGTATCAATACATAAGATCGGGGCTAGGCTCCATTTAAAACCCAAACTCCACGCGCCACTTTACATAGTGGTCATATGTTTAAATAATAGAACCACGGGTTATATTTAAAACACCCCCGTGCGCGCCATTTAATAAAGGGTATGGTTGTATGTAATGCACCATACAACCGTGGGTCGGGGCTAAGCCTCGACCTGACCCCCCTGCCAACTTAACATTAATTCAAACTTAAATAAATTTAAATCTGTTACATAGTAAGAACTACTATGGTGGCGCGTTGGCAGCGTGGACTTTGCAAAGGCCTTACACGGCGCGTGGAGGTCGCAGGGTCAAGTCTGGTGGACTCCATACAATTTTAAACAACAAACCATAGCCAATAACGGGGTGCCACGTGGCAGCCCATGACTGGGCCACGTGGCACCATACCATTAACCAAAATGATGCCACGTGTCGAAACACTATTCGTCCAACTGTCAGCCAATAAATGAATGCCACGTCACCTGACAATTCAGCTCTTCCACGTCAGCGTACAGTCATGCCACGTCAGCATCCGTATGGACTATACGGACTGCACAGTCAGCATCCCTTTTTTTTACCTATTTGGCGATTCGAACAGATCGCGATATCTCTCGCTCCTGAAGTCCTTTTAAGATGAAACTAGTTGCATTGGGTTCGTGATGATGAGGGCTACACTCTCATTCGTTTTGAGGCAATTCCGAGAACGTTGATTTTTGAGCTAAAATTTGACCCCTGGTCCAGATTTTGATCAATTCCCCTCTTAATGTCATAGGTGAACAACATGAGCTCATTGTTCTCCCTAAGGGCACCTTAAATAATTTTTTTGGAGATGGTAAAATCGATTCAAACATGCATTTGCACTTATTTCTTGATGTTTATGACTTTCACTGAATTGAATATGACGATGTCATGGTGAGGGTGTTTCTGCAAACTTTATCAGAAAGATCTTATGAATGGTATACAACGTTTCTTAGTAGATCCATTCAATTGTTTAGCGACCTCGAATCTTTGTTCCTAACTATGTCCCCCCCCCCAAATTTACTACCATACCCTCCTTACATACTTCACCCAGATTGGGTTGAGGAAGAACGAAAGGATATGAGATTTTAATATCAAGTTCAATAAGACCTTGAGTATAATCCTAGAAGACAAAATACCAAATGACCTAGTCATTCTCAGTTGTTATAAGAATGCAATGCCCCCGAATGTAAAATATGCCATCAGAACATCCCAAATGGATACTTTGGAGGAAGCAATGACTACGACCATTAAGATGGAATAAATTATGATTGAAATGGGTGTCAACCCTGACATTATACTAGGAAGAGTATAAAGGTAGATAGGAGGATTGAATATTGATAATCAAGGATCTTCCAGCTCAAGAAAGAACGAATAATTTAAACCTCAGGTAGCTCAGAATCAAATGGCAGGAGGAGGATTTTTTAAAGGAACCATACCTAATGTAAACGGTGATCCTATGGAAGCAAAAGAAACAAAGAAATGAATTGATATTACACAGATAAATAAAACCATCAAACAAATGTAGAACAAAATAACCAGGCTGAGAAGGGGAGACAATTACATGCCAAACCCAAGAATGTTGATTCCCAAACAAAGGAGGAAACCTCCCCCTGAAAATATAGTCAGCTTCGAGAATACTGACGACCCACAGAGACCAAGGGTTCCCAGACAACCTACTCCAAATGTGGTTGTTTTGGATGATGCCTATGACGAGCAATTGATCGAGAAAGAAGGTTATTACTTACCTGATGAAAGATCTGAGACATTGCATATGGATGGATGAGATACATCCATGTATATATGTGGAGAGGGTGACAACGATTCTAACTCACAAAAAAACATCTCCCAAACAAGAGGGTTTGTAAATAGACCAAAGAATAAAGGTGACTCCGACAAAGAAAAAGAAAAAGAAAAGGAAAAAGCAAATGAAAAAGTGTTGAATGAGAAAGTGGCAGTTGGAACCATAAGGAAACACATGGCATCAAGATCAACTCAAATGACATATAATGTCATGGAGGACTTAAGTAAGTTGAGGATAAATATGACTTTTATGGAAGTGGTAAAGATTCCTCAACAGAGGAAGAACACTTTGAAGTTGTTGGATGATCCATCAGAAAGAGTTGAAGTTGTTGTTACCACTCCAAAACAAAACCAGAGACCGCCGGCTGCTAAGCTGAGAGGTAAAATTCTGCCCTTCTACATTTGAATTGAAAACCATGATGTTTCATTACATAATTGTTTAGTTGATACTGGTGCAACAAATAATATAATGCCACTTGTGGTCATGGAAGCATTGGGCATGATTTGCACTAATTTTTATGAAACTGGTGAGAGAATATATACAATTGATTCTAGAAAAGTGACAACATACAGAGAAATCAATGATTTTTATGCCTAGATTACAACAACCCCCCATATCATCATGGTTTTTAATATTATCATGGTAGACCTGCCTCCAACATATGGGGTTGTTCTAGGAAGAGATTGAACCTCCATGATCAGTGGATATATAATGAATGACGACAATTGTATGATGTTACCAGCAATTATTAAAGTACCTTGTTAACCCAAAAAACCCTTTTCCTTAAAAAGGAAGGATAATGAATTAATGGAAGACTACATAGATGTCAGGATTGGAAACTATGTTATCTTGGACATGGAGCACAATGAAAGACTAGAACAAGTTCAAGACTTGGAGGGTTCATAATGTTTGTTTGAAGGCTACTGGATAATGTCATTCAATGGAGCCTATTCTAAATCTGGGAATGGAGTTGGAATTTTTCTCATAAGCCCAGATAAGACGATGCATCACCACGCTATAAGACTACAGTTTCCATGCATGAATAATGAGGAAAAATATGAAGCTTTGATCTAGGGTATGATCCTCTCACAAGGAATGAAAATATAACATCTCATTGTGACTAGAGATTCAGAGCTGGTCATCAATCAGGTTACCCAAAAGTACAAAATCAAAAATGAAATACTTAGGATGTATTTCAAAAGAGTTAATGAACTGATGGGATCTTTTAGCTCTTTCAACATCACTTTCATTCCAAGGGACAATAATCACAAGGCCGATTTGCTAGCCTTGGCAGCCTCATTATCAAACCTAGATGATGTCCTAACCAAAATGCCTTTCCAGGTAGAAAGAGCCTTTCGGTCATCCATGCCTGATAATATTGAGTACTTACAAGTATTTGAGAATGATGAACAATTGGAGAATTTTTTGTTAAACGATGATGATGAAGAAGATGATAGCTTGATTGTCATCCTGAAAGACTGCATACAAGATGAATCATTGTTTACAAAATACAATCATGCCAAGAATGTTCTTGAAGAAGTTTCAGTTCGAAAGGTGCAAGAAACAAGAAAAGTCAATATTGGGACGGACCAGTCCCTGAAATATGTCAATTTGGGAGTTGATTTCACCCCCGAAGAGGTTGATCAATATCTTTCCTTATTCAACAAATATATTGATGTGTTCTCTTGGACCTATGATAATTTGAAGGCCCATGATAAAACAATATTCCAGCATATCATTCCTTTGAGGGAAGAAGCTAATTCACTGGTGAAACAAAAAATAAGAATGATGAATCCCAAGTTGAAACCTCTGGTGAAAATTGACTTGGAGAAGCTGAAGAAGGCAGGGATAATCTATCCCATCAGAAATTCAGACCAACTTTCAAATCCAGTGATTGCCAGGAAGAAGACCGGGGAAATCTGAATGTACGTTGACTTCAAATATCTTAACAAAGTGAGCATAAAAGACAATTTTCCATTGCCCAACATGAAGTTTCTGCTACAACATGTTATTGGATCAGCCTGCATGTCTATGTTGGATGGTTTCTCTAGACATAATTAGGTTTTAGTAGCTGAGGAATATAGAGAAAAGACAACATTTATCACACCATGGGAAACATATGCATATGCTAGAATTCCCTTCGGTTTGAAAAATGTTGGAGCCACGTTCGAAAGGGCCATGGATCATGCATTCAACAGATTGATAGGAAATTTTATGGAAGACTATCAATATGACTTGACAGTGCATTCAAACAAAAGGGAGGATCACATCCATCATTTAAGAATTTTTTTTGAAAGATGTAGATTATATCACATTTCTCCGAACCCAAAGAAATGATTGTTCGTTGTGACTCAAGGCAAGTTGTTCGGACAAATTGTATGCAAGGAAGGGATTTATATAGATTCGGAAAGAGTTAAATCAATTAATGAACTCAACCCCACGACATCCAAGAAGGGAGTCTAATCATTCTTTGGGAAAATCAATTGTGTTCGAAGATTTGTCCTTGATTAAGAAAGCATCGTAAAACCTATCAATTTATTGTTGAAAAAGGAGAAGAGATTCGAGTGGACAACAGATACTCAGGAAGTGTTCAACAATATCAAAGGGGAAATCACCACTTCTCCCATCCTCTTTATTCCATACTTTTAGAGATATTTTATTATCTATTCATTTTCTACAGAGGCAGTCATTACATCAGTCCTCACTCAGAAAAATAGCAATGGAGAAGAACTCCCTATAAGTTTTATGAGAAAAACCCTACATGACTATGATTTGAGGTATTCAGAACTCGAGAAATAGGCTTTGGCTCTTGTGAAAGTTGTGGCACACTTTCGGACGTATATATTAAACTCCCATGTTATAGCCTATGTTCGCTCCTCACCAGTCAATATGCTTTTAAATCAACAGTTGAGAGAAGGGAAATGGGCTAACTGGTTAGGGAAAATTCAAGAGTATGATATCGAGATTAAACCTTTGAAGGAAATAAAACGACAAGGTTTATGAAAGCTTATTGGGAATGGGGACTCGGTTGATGGGATGATTTCAATCTTAGTTAAAGAACCATTAGTTGATTCAAAATGGTATGGAGATATCATATTCTATTTAAGGTCTCGGTAATTCCCTGTTACAATGAATCCCAAGGAGCGAAGGACACTCAATATGAAGGAAAACCAATACATGTTGATTGCTAACATACTTTTTAGAAGAAATTTTGATGGCATACTGCTGATATGTGTCGATGAGAAGGAAGCTCAAGGACTGGTCAATTAATTCCATGAAGGAATATGCGGTGGACACTTTGCACCTACTGTAACTACCCACAAAATAATCAGAGCGAGATTTTATTGGTCGTCAATCTTCATGGATTCATATTCCACACTAAGGATATGTCTGTCATGTCAGTAGTTTTCAGGAAAAATGAAGAAAGTTGCAATGCCTTTGCATCTGATTATGGTGCAACAACCATTTTACCAGTGGGGACTTGATGTTGTTGGGCCAATTAATCCGAAATCTAGCAAGGGGCATATGTACATTCTGAAAACCACTGATTATTTCATGAAATGGCCAAAATCAGTGGCACTAAGGAAGGTTGATGCTGAGGAATTGATTAGATTCCTCAAGGACAACATTCTGTCGAGGTTTGGTGTCCCTTATAAATTTATCACAAACAATGGTTCTATCTTCATTGGGTCAAAGTTAACAGAGTTTTGCGGATAATATGGGATCATCATGGGTTAATCATCGAGTTATTATCCACAAGGAAATGGCCTTGTTGAATCCACGAACAAAACACTTGTGTAGATATTGAAGAAAACCATTGATATCAACTAGAGGAATTGGCATCTAAAGCCGATACAAGCATTATGGGCAAGAAGGACAACCCTAAAGTATAGAACTAGGATGTCTCTCTATTTATTGGTTTATGAAAAAGAGGAAAAAATTTCGATTAGCCTCGATCTTAATGCATTGATCTTTGTGGTTAATACTAAGGATACATAAGACACTTCACCTATCCAGAAAAGAATCAATCGGTTACTGAAGCTGGAAGAGGAACGAAGCAAGGCCCTGAATCAAACTTCTCAGAGGTAGCAGAGCGTCAAGATATATTTTGGTCAAAGCTCAACTATGAATAACTTTCAGAAGGGAGAACTGGTACTACTTTGGAACAAAGCCAAGGAGAATCCATCCATGCATATAAAGTTTGAAACACTCTGGATCAGACCCTATGTCAAGTACTTGGATATGTACCTCGACGAGGATGCTCCAAGATAGAATCAGGTCGTTGATATGCCAAATACTAAATAATCTCGTGGGATATTTGGACCAACAATCCTTAGACGGGGACTCATGTAGATAGGGGGAACATACTACATGTCACATGAAAAGGAGGATGTGTGTCGCAAGGATATGATACGATCGAGAAATACCAACCCAATCTTAGTGGTCCAACACCAATCAACTGGGGGATTTCCGATCTGTTGGGAAGGATAATGATCGGACTCATCCATCAGAGTGACCTAGGCCATCTGTCGTGGAATACTTCGATGGGAGGATTCTGATAGGGACACAAGGCTATAGGAAGAGTTTGAAACAATGCGGATAGAGTTAGGCCATGGCTAATTCCACACCAACACCACATAGGTATATGTTGATGATAGGGTGCCACTTGGATGACATGTGGCGATGAAATTTGAGAGGCCATCACTTTCGATCCCAAACTCAAATTTGAGAGAAATCATAGTCGTTGGAAATCTCTTGACTAGCATAAGACGTTGATATCATCAAAAAGGAAATTGAAATCTTTTAAGAAGAACAAAATTTTATTACTCCATTCGCTTAAATGCTACCTAGGAAGTTGGGTGTGTTACATTTTGATGTAAACTTGATAAAAAAATGAGTTTTTTAATATATTTTTTGCAATAATATATAATGCAACACAAGAAATATTTTTTTGTTGCATTCTTCATAGATAATACAATACTTCTAACCATACCCTTATGAGGTCTTTGACGTCTAGTTTTGAATATTGCAAAAAGTGTGGAGCATCTATTTTTACTGAAAATATGTCCATCAACACCTGTATATATGAATTACTCAAAAACGCTATCATACTATCAACTTCTAAATAACAAAAACACATGACCATGTGTCAAATTTGAAAGACGTTCCATGAATTATCAATTTGATGCCGAGAATTTGATGGACAAACTAATAAATCCATCTTGTAATATACCCACAAACAACATAAAATAAGCATTTCCATTGGATTTTGAAGAAACCTAAAACCCAATCTAGGAGCTAACACAACCATTTTAACTTAAGGGATAAGTACAAATTAATAAGAGAGCTTGGCATCCAAGCATTTTCTTCTCCATGTGTTTTCTTCCTGAGAAAGTCCATGACATATTCATTCAAAAATAATTTTTATTATAAGATAATATTTTCTAATCACTCACATTACTTATGACAGATGAACTACATAATTAACATTAATGTTGACAGATGAACTACATAAATCCATTTTAATTTTGGATGTATTAAAGACAGAGAGCCCTACTTGAATTCAAATTGCTTCTTGATTGGGAAATATCTTATTCTCGAAGGAATGAAAAATAAATAGTTTACCAAGTGAAATATATATGAGAAGTTCAATAAAACCGTGTAAGTCCAGTTAAAACAAGCATTATCATTCCAGAAAAAAATATTAATGGATTAACATTATAACCATTCGTAGTCAAACCATACACCAGAAGCTGCAATATGATTCGAAGCTCCGGTGAAAACAAATACACCAGAAGCTGCATTATCAATTTAGAAGAATTTATTAATTAGATAGCGTTATTAGCTACGTTATCATTAGAAAACAATACATCACTTGTTTCTCTATCTTTGTTTGTTTGAGTTTTTTTAATAATGATTTAATATCATTTTATTTTTAGTTTGTTTGTTTAAATCTGTTTCTTAGTTTTTTAATAAGAACTTACTTGGAAATAATGGAGTAAGCACCAGTTGTAAGCGCCAGTTGTAAGCACCAATTATAAGCTTCAGTTGTGAGAGTCATTTGTAGGCGTGTTAAGAGTTAGTTCATAGTTGAGAGTCTAGTTGTCTTTGGTTTGCATGTAACCGACTCGGTAGAGTCTTTTCCTGTATAAGGATGTAATCCATCTTCATTGAATAATATAGAAGTGAGCATAGCCTCACCGTATTGTTTGTTTCACATATTTATCTTGGTATCAGAGCCAAGGGAAGAGAGCGTGGATAGCGTGAGAAACGTTGGATAGGATTCATGAGAAATCCGACGACCAGTTTATAAGAGTCAAGAGGGCGAGCTTTGCTAAATCCGTGAGCTTGCGAGGAGGGGCGTGAGAAAATCCGTCTGAAATTGCGTTGAAGAGGTAAAATATAGTTCCATTTTTCACTTTTGTTTGGAAAGCCATGTTTTGCTTTCCTGAGTTTGTGTTGAGTATACAAGGAGAAGGATTATTGCTTGCATGTGTGGAGTTTAAAGGAAAATCGTGAAGTTTTTCATGATTTTTGCATGTGTGGAGGTGAAAATCGTGCACGTATAGCGTGAGCATTCGGATCTTGTGCAAATTCACAGATATGGTGTAAGAGCCTATGCAAATCTGTCTAGTGTGGAAGAGAAGTGATAAAACCACACGCAGTGAGCTCGTGGCGTAAGCATTTGTGCATGTTTGTTTTATTTTGGAGCATTTGAATAATCCGTGAGTTATAAAAAAAAAATTAAGTGGAGTTTTGCATGGTTACAGTTTGAATTTCTTATTAAAAAAGGTGGATATTTTTTAAGTGAAGCGTGAAGAGTGAGTTATTCACTTTATTCAAAGTGGGTTTTATTTTGGAGTTTATTAAAAGTGAATTTTTATTCAAAGTGGATAATTTTGAAGTATAAGTGGATATTAAAGATTATTCAAGAGAATATTATTTGTGAGATTTTGTGTGTGAAAGTTGAGAGCCGAGATTGAGACGGATTGGTGGTATC
>ML865493.1:0-13278 GCA_009831015.1 Picea engelmannii | reverse complement strand
AGGACCAATGGATTTGTTGGCATTACTTCATAAAAAGGCATGGGAAAAGTGTGCAGGATTACACCACCAAGTTCATAAATATGATCATCATGCTAGGTATTTCTCCCAAGAACCCATATGTACTCCTCAAGTATATGGGGATATACATAGTCATCTATGAAAATAAGTTTTTTTTTTTTTTCAAGCTAAGGAAAGTGGATGAGGCATGTCTATAGGCACAATATCTGGAAAATATGGGCCAAAAGAAAGGGAATCCAATCAGTTCAAAGGAGAAAGAGAACCAATAAGCTTCCAAAGAGGGGAAGAAGAAGTGGAAGGGGGGGAGGATAAAAACATGGTAGATACTACACATCAGTGCAAGAATCCCAAAAAGCATTGTAACCATTGCAATATTGATGGACATTGAGGAAAAGTGTTGAAAACTACATCCAAAGTCGAACCCAAATAATTGCGAGAAGGATGAAAAACATATATGCTATCCTTGGATTCAAGCAATCAGGTTGAAAGAAGCTTTGATGTGGATGAGAATATTGTCTACACATTGATGCATAAGAAGGTGAATCTAAGTATCCTTCATCGACAGAAAGAGAATAAGATGAAAAAACTCTTCCACATCAAGATATCGGTCAAGAAAACCAAGATAGATGCTATGTTTGACTCTATTTAATAGGATAATGTCATAGTTGCATATCTAGTCAAAATGCTTGAATTGGAGGTTGGTGATCATAATATCCCCTATCCAGCAGGTTGGGTAAACAGGGATGAAAATATCAAGGTAGAATAATACTATAAGATTAAATTTGTTGTAAGTAGGGACTTTATTGAAGAAGTGGTGTTAAAGATGTAGAACCCTTGGATGTGTGTGGTGCATTGTTTGGGAGCCCCTACATGTATATGAGGGATGCAATATTCATGTGGAGAGCCAACCAATACTACTTGATCAAGTATGGAAAGTCCTACATAATCAACTAAGATAAAGGAAAATCAAATATCTCACTAGTAAGTGCCAACCAAGCAAAAAAGTTTATTAGTTCTAGTAAGAAATATGTTTTACTTTTCTTAACAGAAAATCAGTCTGATGATGAGTTGATTAGATTGAAGGAATCTCTAGAGGGGTTTACTAAAGAGAGGAAACATCAGTTTGAGGATTTTCTATAGGCATAAAAAGGAACGTTCTATGAGCCTGAAGTGATACCACCCAAGAGGGAAGTGGAGCATGAAATATAGTAATTTACAAACTCCCCATTGCCAAACATTGAGCTATACAGAGAATATCTTCTAGAAGAAAATGAACTTAAAAAGTAGTTGCAACAACTATTGGAGTAGGGAGTGATCCAACTAATCACCTTAGCTTTTGGATTACCTATCATTATAGTACCCATGAAGGATGGGACATGGTGGATGTGTATCAATTACAAATATTTGAACAATATTACACTCAAGAATCAATACCCTCTACCCAGGATCGATTATTTGTTAAACCAGTTATAACATGCCAAGTACTTTACCAAGTTGGATATGAAATCAGGATACCACTAGGTTTGTGTCAAAGAACAAGACATCGATAAGACTTCCTTCAAGACAAGGCAAAGTTTGTATGAATGGTTGGTCATGCTATATGGCTTATGTAATGCACCAACTACATTTATGAGACTAATGCATGATGTATTACGCCCATATTTAGATTCATTTGTTATAGTATATTTGGATGATATACTGGTTTATAACTATACTTGGGAATATGACATATCACATCTTATGCGGGTGTTAGAGACCCTGAAAAAGAACCAACTGCAAGTTAACCTCATGTAATGTGATTTTTCTCAGTAGTCATTGGTACCTTTGGGGTATGTGATTGGTGAAGGGGAACTCAAGGTAGATCCCACAAATATGGAGGGTATCATGAAATGGGTAGTTCATACAACTATCACTGAATTTAGGAGCTTTGTTGGGGAAACACAATACTTTTGGAAGTTCATAACTTCATTTTCAGCAACAGTTGCATGAATCAATGCCATAATAGTGAGTTGTAAGATATTCCAATGGGGGAAGAATCAATAAAGGGTTTTTGATGAGATATAAAGAAATATCAATCAAGCACTAATTCCTGCATTACAAAGCTTGCAAAATCCTTTAGAAGTGGAGACCGATGCATCATGCAAGTGGGTGTGTCATGGGAGCAACTTTGATGCAATGAGGAAGGACTATATGCTATTATTCTGAAATATTTCATGGGGAAGTTCTCAACTACCTTACCTATGCCAAGGAACTGTATTCCCTGGTTCAAGCTATTAAGTAGTGGAATCACTATCTAATAGGAAAGGACACCATCTTCCACACACATCACCAACCTTTATAGTATGTGAAAGCCCAAAGTAAGCTACAAAAACCACAAATTATAAGTCAATTGGGCTTTTACAATACTTTCATCTAGTCATCAGTTATAACAAGGGAAACACGAATAGGGTAGTAGACATGTTTTCAAGGAGGTGTTTTATCAGCTACATGGCCAAATTTGTACAGAAGAAGACGAATATAAGGTTCACTATCATCTCCAGAATGGGTTACTCTACAACCTAGATAAGATTCGTGTTCGTAAAGGTGAAAGAGTCTAGCTTATCATAGAGAATCACACCTCCAAGGTTGTAGGAAATTTTGGTGTTGGAAAGATGGCTTCTAACTTATAGAGGTATGTGTACTAGCCCAAAATGCAAGAAGGTGTAACACAATGTATTAGAGAATGCATACATTGTTGTGTCAACAAGCCTAGTAACAAGAAAGAGGGTTTTTACCATCCCTCACCTATACTCACTCCTCCTTGCGAAATCATTTCCATGGATTTTGTGTGTGGTCTACCAACAATTAGGAAGGGACATGGCTATATATTTGTGGTATTTTATAGGTTCAACAAGATCTGCATGCTCATGCCTTGTAAAAATACCATCAAAGGATAATAAGTAGCAAACTAGTTCTTTGAACATGTTTGGGTGCACATTGTGATACTGAGGAGAATGTCTTAGATAGGGATACCATATTTCTTAGTGCATTTTGGACTACATTTTGGGAGAAAATGGACACTAAGTTGAAGGGATCTACAACATTCCATCCATAGACATATGGGAAAACATAATCTATCAACAAGACTTTGGTGCATCTTTTGAGGGGTTACAATAAAAAACATCCAAATAGAGCAGTCCACACGTCTATGATGAAAATATGATCTATATAAAACACTCTTATAATAGAGCAGTCCACACTTCTATGATGAAAATATGATCTATATACAACACTCTTATAATAGAGCATTCCACACTTCTATGATGAAAATATGATCTATATACAACACTCTTATAATAAAGCAGTCCACACTTCTACTGGTAAGTCACCTTTTGAAACTTCCAATGGATATTTTCCACCTTCACCCTTGGATGTTGTATATGGTTAGCAAGGAGGAATGAGGGAGGACCTCTCATGAGATATAATGGGAGAAGAAAGATTTGTTGAGAAGACTAGGAAAATCCATTTATAAGTACAAGAGACGTTGAAGAAGTCACAAAAAAGAATAAGGCCAAACATGACCAACACATAACTAGGAAGTCATTCAAAGTGGAAGACATGGTTTGTTTATAGTTGAATAAGAAAACACTACAAGGTCCTAGTAAGAAGATCAAGGATTTATGGTATGGCCTCTTTTTATATACTGGAGAAGGTGGGAGATAATTCCTATAGAATCAATATACACCCATACATGCACATTTACTCGGTATTGAATTTGGAGAATATGAAACTATTTGAGCCTTTCATGTTGGATCAAGAGGAGTAGTAGGTCCTACCTAACATAAAGGAATTAGCACCAGATGCTCAAGTAGAGTTGGAAAAATACTTAGAGGAAGTCTAGAAATACAAGACAAGAGAATTATGAACTTTGGAATATTGGGTTGAAAGGACAAATTTCAAACAAAGAGAAATGCTACTCTAGAGAGAAGGTCAAGGAAGCATTTCCTCACCACATTCAATAAAGATTTTGGAGACAAAAAGGATCCCTAAATGGAGAGCTATGATCTGGATTGGATCATTATATTATTTTTCATCTATATTGATGCTTTCAAAGTGGAAAACATTGGAGGAATCATCTTGCAAGGTCATTTTTATGGAACATCCCAATTTGGAAAATTGGGGTTTTAAACCTACTAGAGCCATTTGGATGCATTAAATTAAATTTTTGGGGTAAAAAAATTATCATATTTAGTTGAGACCCCTTGATGTTGATATGCATTTATACACCTTTCCAATGGTGCAAACATTCTGTCAATCAGAGGTCGTATGCAAAATTTATGTCTCCCTCAATGTGACCTACCATGTTGACCATCATGGTACGAGAGGATGCCACATCATCCCCCATTACTCACACATATGAGGAAAGCCACATGTGTAATTTCAATAAGATTCTAGAAGGTCCAAAACATTATCACAATTGAGCGTTGAAGAATTCAAAACACTACCCATAGATGACGATGGTGCTATGTTAAAAACGGGGCCACTAGAAGGAGAAGGGGTTCCATTTTTTTGCATTTTTCTCATTCCATAGCTAAGAAACACATATGAGAGTGGTATTTTGTGAGAATAAGAAAGTAATAGAAGGATTATATAGCAATCGTTCAGGCGACAGTGCCAAAATATAACTCCATGGTGAGTTCACATTCCATTCTACGTGCATTTTATAACTAAATCAAAGAGAGAAGAGCATAGGCCTCACTTTCCAACTAATTTTTCTCCTCTATTGGGTTTTTGAGGTCAAATATTTTTTTCATTTGTTGGGATTGTTTTTATTTGAGCATGTTCTTTCATGTTTATATTTCAATTATTTCTTAAATTCAATCCACAAGATAGACATAATAAATATGGCATCTAACGAAATAAACCAAATCCATATAATATTTCATAATATTATAAGATCTGTTGGGATGAACTATTCTAGTGGAATATCTGTGGCAGTTTACAAATCATCATTCAACTTATTTCTTGACCAAACAATCAAAACATGTATCTTCTCATAGATCTCCTTCTATATACATCTCATACCCAACCAAAATATACATAACCATGTATATCCACTTAGTGTGGATCCCTTGAAACATCACTATGATAGAGAATGGAATATTCATAAGCACCTTGCAAATACCTAAAGACCCTCTTCATTGTAGCTCAATGTTCACATCTGTGATTAACCATGAAATATTGACTCAAGACTCCCAATGCTTGGGTAGTGTTTGTTCTAGTACAGAACATAACATACATCAAAGTAGCAACTGTGTCAACATTAGGAATAGAATACATATCGCTCATATCTGTGAGTATTGTAGGAACATCCTTGAATGAAATCTTAGTTCCCATCAAAATCAATACACTCAATGCTCCACAATTTTCCATGAAAAAATGTTGTACCAAATATTCTACATACTTACTTTGTCTCAACCAAAGCATTTTCTTTTATCTATCTCTCCTAATATCCATTCCTAATATATATTTTTCATCCCCCAAGTCCTTCATAACAAATGGTTCAGAAATATGAGACTTCACATTACAAATCACATCCTTAATTTTATCAAAGAATAGCATATCATATACAAATAAAGTGATATTAGGGAAATTAACAACATCTTGTTTGTAATATAGATAGTGATATGATCTTGATCTCAAAAATACCAATACCAACACAAAATAATCAAAATTTTGGTATCACATTTTGGGAGACTATTTGAGACCATATAAATACTTTTTTAACTTACAAACAAATAATTGTTTACATTTTTCACCATATTGCTATGGTTGTGTCATATAGATCTCCTCTTTGAAGTCACCATGTAGGAATGCTTTTTTCCATCCATATTTTCTACCTCAAAATTGAAGGTTGTTGCTATAGATAATAATAACCTAACACATGTTAAATTAAAAATTGTGGAAAACATATCATGAAAGTCTATCTCGTTATCTTGGGAATATCATTTTGAACCAATATTGCCTTGTGATTTTCAACAATACCATCTAAGCTGATCTTATTTTTCAACACCCATTTACATCAATGGTTTTCATCCATGAGGAAACAGTACCAAGTACCATGTGTCATTATTTATAAGTGTATTCATTTCCTCATCCATGGCCAATCTCCAGTACTCCTGACATTCCATTTCCTTTGCCCCTTTCATAGTTTCAGGCTCATTGGTGTTAGCAAATATAGAAAATGTACATATGAAATCAAAGGGACTATAATTATACACGTTTGGTTTTGTTATTTTCCAAGTGGACCTACTTAAGGTTTGGGATAGAGGTTCTTCTTCCTCATCCAAATTCTCTGAACCTTACTACTCATCAGTTCCATCATCAACTTTTTTTTTTCTAGTTTAGCTTTCAGTATCTTGGGTGGTAGTTATACATTGACCTTTTATCATCTTCTTCTAGTTGCACCACTATGGGAGAAGGATTAACTTCTCTAAAAGTAAAATTCCTTCTATACAAAACTTTTACGATGATAGGATCTCAAATCTTGTACCCTTTCAAGCCAATTCCATAGCCAATGAAGATACATTTCATAACCTTGTTATACAACTTCAACCACTTCTCCTTAGGAACATGACCATATGCCTCACAACCAAAAACATGAATATGTTGAAGTGAGGGATTCGTGACCATCCTTACCTCCATAGGGGTCTTATTCAAAATAGATGATGTGGGAGACTTGTTAATCAAGTAACATGTAGTAGGAACCACWTCTGACCAAAACCTCTTCTCTARGCCATCTCTAGCAAACATACTCCTAGTTATCTCCATCAATGTTTTATTAATATCTTATACAATTCCATTCTTTTGAAGGGAATTTGGAGTTTCCTTATGTATTTCAATGCMATTTTTCTTACAACACTAGTCAAACTCCCAACYATTATTATTCCTCAACACCTTAATCTTCCCGGGACTCTTATTTTCCAAGAGATATTTAATCTCCTTCAACTAAATAAAAAACTTTGATTTACTTATAAGAAAAATACCCATATCCTTATAGAATAATCATCAATGAATGACACAGATCCTTAGAAATTGAAGAAAATTTTATTATACCAAATACATCAAAATGAATTAAGTTCAACAACCTAGAATTGTTTTTAGAACTACATTAAAATTGAGCATAGATCTGCTATCCATATATGAAATTCTCACAAAAATAAAATTCAATAGCACAATTATTCAATCCATCAACAAGATTTTTTTTTTCCAGGGCTTGTAGCCCCTTCTTTCATATATGGCCCAATATTTGGTTCCATAACATTTTTTTCCTTTAAAAGCAACTTGTTTTTTGTAGCAAGAGCCTTTTGAGGCTTTGATGGTGAAGGTCTAGATMTGATAGATCTCTCCACTGTAGAAATCAAGGAACTATTACACTCAATATTGAAAAAATCAATATGGAACAAAGTGCCCACAGAAACAAACTTAGAAAGTACCATAGCTCCTCACACCATCTTACACCCTTTGTCTAAGAAAAAACCTACACACTTGTGTCATAATGTGTGCTTACTAATAGTGGGTTTTGTGCCAATGCTAGAATGTGCAAAAATAAATTGATCATGTTTACTCTACAATTAGGAAATCTAATCAAGAATCATGGTTGACTATGATGAGATGAGAATCATAAAAAAGGTGTACCATCCCACCATCACAATTCTCATACACTGAAAAGTAATTCCGATGGGAATTCATATAGAAGGAAGCTCCATGTTCTATCAACCATGAACTTTGGCCTACACGAGTTTCCAAAGCTACACCAAAGGAATCTGCATTATCCTCTTTGATGCAGGAGCATCGCTCCACCTCAACAACACACCAACACGCCGGGAAGACACCACACACTTGGAGGGAATGAATTCCAAGGGAAGAGAGGCACCGACCCTCTCATTTTGTAATGTTTGAATGCTCAAGAAAATCCGAGCCATTGTCTTTGTATAGTCTGGGTTATTGTAATAGGTAGAGTCTCCTTTAATGGCTAGCAATTAGGTGGATCTTGATCTGATTTGGACTAGATGGTGATTTATTGTAAATTAATGCAAGTAGGTAGTTGGAGGGAAGGCTTGAGGGGCCCCTCTTTTGTAAAGATATTTGTATCAAATTTCATTAGGGAATTAGTCAGTTAGAGTAAGTTAGTGGAAGATTTGTAGAGAGGAGAGGAGAGGAGAAAGGAGGAAGACTTTGTTTTAGTCTATGCTTTGTAACCATTGTAAAGACATTCATATCTTAATGAAAAGAGAAGTCTTTCCCTAATGAGAAGTTTCTATGTATTTATCTGTGTGATTAATGTTCACTTATTGAATGTGTTCTTTGCATTTTTGAATGTATGATGTGGATGTATGCAAATCTGTTTCATTTGAAGGATTAGGTAGACTTCTCTATCTGTCTTTGATTTTTCTCGATGTTATGGGCTCCCAGATTTCTACAAGGAGTGCACTTGAAGTCTATTTCAATTTTAGAGAAGAGAATGCCAGGTGGAAACACCAAAACCATTCTCAAATTTAGAAGGAAAAACCTGTCCAAGGAGAGCACAGTTCAGAGTTGATAAAAACTCTGATAGCTGTGTAAGGAGTGCATTGAGCAGGTGCAAGGAGGGCACAAGAATTCCTTTGAAGGAGAAAAGGGATGAGACCCTTTAGGAGTACAAGCTATAACCTAGCTCAGGAGATATAATTCTAGTGTGCATAATGCCACACAAATAGCGCGTAGGCAAATTCATTTTCAGACTCATTTGTTAAGAAGAAATAGTTCAAGTCCTTCAAGAACTGGAGAAAAAAGTGCACAGTCACTCAGAGAAGAGGGAATTTGAAGAAGTTTCATGCAAGGTGTGCATTGGGCTAACAATGAGCTAATTGTTGAGGAGTTGAGTCGAAAAATAACAAGTAGTGCATGAAAGGACCATGTAGACCTTCAAAGTCTTGAGGAGATAAAGTGTTAGAGGTGTGTAGGAGTGACTTAGAAAACTTTCTAAATCTGAATCCATTCAGAGTTTTAGAGAAGTTCCAATGATGCAAGGAGTCCGCCAGAGGTCTAAATACCTCAGGGAACAAAGCTCAAGAAGGATAGTGGTCGAATTTCCTTAAGAAGGAAGGATTTTACTCGTTTTGAGTGTCGAGGGGATGAGATTAGTTCTGGAGGATCCATGATCTCTCATCACCCTTAGATCTGGAGAATTTTCATGAGGGTTAACTTCAGAGTCCTTCGGACTTCATGCATTCAAGAGATTTGGCACATGGGGGAATAAAGATCCCCGAAGTCTTGAAGGAAAAAGATAATCACAGTCATCCAGTCCTAAAGGACACGTGGCAGAAGATTCGAAGGTCCAAAGAACTAGTACTCCGAGGGAAGGGAGTGAAATACTTCCTAGAATTAGGGTTTACGAAGCCCTGAACCATGGGATTCATCCTAGTCGTTGATCCAAAGGAGGACACATGGATGAGGGGGAAGTACTTCAGTGTTCCACAATCTTGGGAGATAGAAGGGTTTGCACTGTGCATACGCCCGGACACCTGAAGCCCAAAATAGATATGGGCCATCCATTTGATAGAGTGTGGTGGCCATTGATTTGAGTCCTCTACGAGTCTGTGAGTTTGGCACTCCAGGGGATTGAAAGAGTTAGACATCCAAAAATCCTGAAGCCTGGATTATCCAAGTGAATCATGATCATTGGTCGACAGGAAGGCGTGGACCGTTGATTTCTTGGTGTGTGCGTATTCGATAGTTCGACACTCTGGGAGCGTTGTGTGTTGCAACAAGAGGACTTGTTGGAGCCCAAAATCTCAGAATCCATCCCATCTGTATACTTGTGTGGATGTTGTGAGTCATTGATCGCTGTTGTTGTTCAATGCTTCATTAATTAGGTGTTCAAAAGGATTGGAAATTTTTTCTATTGAGATTCCAAAAGAAGGTTAGCTTGAAAGTCTATAATTATGCAGAGAATAGAGGTGTGGCCCACGATTTTGTCCCACGGTTTCTAGGGAGGCTTTGCTAGTTCTCAGGGATCCTCGAAAAATGGATTTTGCATTCGAGAAAGGGGATTTTAAGGCCTGTGTAATTAATTTGATGGCTCAAAAGGAGCCTGTGAGTTGTTTCAGCTCCGGAAGTCAATGATATATAGACCAGGATGTCACACAGACCCTGGGATAGGGTGGGGGTTCCATCATGTGGTATTAGAGCGATAAAAAGGTTCTAGTCTGATACCATCAAGTGGTATCGAAAAATGTTTTTTTTTGTAGACGAAAGGTGAAGGAGAAGAGGACAGATTATTGATTCTCTATGAAGATTGCTTGCAAGTGTGAAACATTCAGTAGAAAACCAAAACAAATGTAGGATAAATCCAATCGTTCTCTCAGTTGTAGAAAGGGTGAACCAGACATCCAAGTGGGATGAAGGGAAAGAACCAATTGCATTCTTAAGGAATCAGAGGAATATGGGTACTGAAGGCCAGAAGCTAGGTCAAAGAGAAGACCGCTAGAAGGTGAGAAAAGAGCATATGAACAAATATCTCAAGGAGATATGAGAGAATATTGATAGGATGATGTTGAATATGCAACAAGAAGCGATAAGAAGATGGAGGTATGAATGGCCCTTGAAGAAAAAGGTGAAGTGGCCTATCTAGTGGTTGGTTTCCAAGAGGCAGGTCCAAGTGTTGAGAAGGTGGTTGAGGCATGTTGAAAACCTCAATGACATAGAGGATATGGTTTTCATTTGTGAGCCAAAGGTTGGAAGGAACCTTAATGATGAGGAGGAGGAGAGATCAAGAAGAGATCTCATACATTGTTAGGAGGGAATAGATGAACCTCAAATTACTAGGTGGGCAATGAGTAGAGATCCATGGAAGATCTCGTAGACTACCAAGAGGGAAGAACATAAATTTTATATTTCAAGGTGGACAAGGAAGAGGATATGAGACTATCTCAGAGTCTCATGAGCTCACAGGTGAGTTCGGATCAGCAAGAAATGCTGACAGAGGAGGAAGATAAAAAATGCATTCTAATGATTGGGGGAATCAATATATTCCTTCCAAGTAGCCCAGTAGGGGCTAGTGTGATTGTTACAAGTGAGTAGGTGATGCAACAGGAATCCAAAAAAGAGGCCATGGGGAAAAGTATTTTTAAAATTAACTATTTGTGTATTGCAGGTGAAAAATATGAAAGACAACCAGTGAAGACTGTCACAGAGGAGAAAAAGGTGCACACATTGTTATCTTCTTGAGAGATGAAAGACGAGGAGCATACATAAAATATGTTCACTCAATCAAGGAAATAACTGGAGTTGTTTGAGGATTGGTTAAGCCATCCCGATACAGAAGTATAATTCCTGAGGGATGTAATCATGAAGAGTGAAGAAGAATTCCAACATGAGGAGTAGACAGAAAATTTTGAATTTGTGTTAGAATGAGGATATCACAGAAGAGCAACAAAATTGTCAGGGGAGATAGCTTAGCATCAACTCAGTAATAAGGTTGAAAAACTTAAACCTACAGTGGAGTGGCAAGCTAATGCCATAGGAGATGAAAATAGCATGGGAGATCAGGATGATCTGCCAATTGATTTGTGTGATGAAGAGGATTTGTAGCCGAGTGGACTGGAAAATAAGAGCCATCCAGTGAAGTAACTGGAAAGAGTAATAGAAGAGATAAGGAGGTTGATGTTGAAATCGACACAGAAGATAGCCAGTAGTAGAGATAAGTTGATCGTAGGAGAACCTGCAGTAGCAGAAGGATAGTAGTAGAAAAAACAACATGGTACAGGAGTAGATGGACAACTCCACATCAATGTTTGGGACCCTATAGGATCTCAACAATAGTATAAGGGGAGACATGAGAAAGAGATCATGATTTTGTTAGTGTGGGAGTATGATGTAGGAGGATTGTTCCACCTTAGCAATGTGCCAACACGTCAAGAAGATAGCGCATCCATGCACTTGGAGGGAATGAATTACAAGGAAAAAGAGGCTCTGACCCTCTCATTTTGAACCTGAATTAAATTTTTAAATGCCAATTCAATGTAATTTAATTTTTAAAGGCTCAAGGAAATCTGAGCCACTGTCTTTGTACAGGCTGAGTTATTGTAACATGAAGAGTTTCCTTTAATGACTAACAATTAGGTGGATCTAGATCTGATTCAGACTAGATGGTGATTTATTGTAAATTAATGTGAGTAGGTAGTTGGAGGAAAGGCTCGAGTATCCCCTCTTTTGTAAAGATATTTTTATCAAATTTCGTTAGGGACTTAGTTAGTTAGAGTAAGTTAGTGGAAGATTTGTAGAGAAGAGAGGAGAGGAGAAAGGTGAAAGACTTTGTTGCAGTCTAAGTTTTGTAACCATTGTAAATACATTCATATATTAATGAAAAGAGCAGTTTTTCCTACATGAGAGGTTTCTGTGTATTTATCTATGTGATGAATATTCACTTTATGAATTTGTTTGGTGTGTTTTCAAATGTATGTTGTGGATGTATGAAAATATGTTTCATTTGCAGGATTAGATAGACTTCTCTATCTATTTGTGAGTTTGTTGAATGTTCTAGGTTCTTATATTTGTGCAAGGAGTGAACTTGAACTCTATTTTGAGTTCAAAGAAGAGCATGCCAGGTGGGAACACGAAAACCATTCTCAAATTCAAGAGGAAAAATCTATGCAAGGATTGTGCAGTTCATATTTAATGAACACTCTGATAGCTCTGCAAGGAGTGCATTGAGCAAGTTCCAAGAGGGCACAAGAATTTCTTTGAAGGAAAAAAAGGATGAGACCCTTTAGGATTTCGAGCTACATCCAAGATCAGGCGAGATAGTTCTAGTGTGCATAGTGCCACACAAAGAGTGCGTAGGCAGAGTCATTTTCAGAATCATTTGTTTAGGAGAAACAATTCAAGTCATTCAAGAACTGGAGAAAAAAGTGCACAGTCGCTCAAAGAAGGGGGAAGTTGAAGAAGTTTTTTGCAAGGTGTGCATCGGGCCAACACTAAGATAAGTGTTGAGGATTTGATTCGGTAAATTGCAAGGAGTGCGTGAAAGGACCTCACAGACCTTTAGACCTTGCCAACCTCACAGAACTTCAATATGGTGGGTGACACACAAAGAAAACATGGAAGACTGACAACAATGTAGGAGAATAATACAGATAAGATTGAATACTAAGGAGGGAAATAATACATAAAAGTATATCAGGGAAGGAAACCCAATATACCATGTTGTACAGTGTGAAAAAGTGTGGAAATCAATGT
>WSFP011428291.1:0-21985 GCA_009831015.1 Picea engelmannii | reverse complement strand
TTAGAAGGGTTGGTTGGGTTAATGCCCTAGTTTCTCTAGGTACTAGAGCTATGATTTTAGCTAGGATAGGGGACCAATATACTTGCTTTGTTCACTCATTTGTATTTGAGGTGTTCTTTACAATTTGCAAGGAATAATACTACCATTTTTAGAGATCGTGATGGGTTAGAAGGTGCTTCCAACTTTACACCTTGGAAGTATAGACTACAAATTCTATTTTAGGAGGTTAATATTTGGATGCTTGCTGAGAACAAGGCTCCCATTCCTATTCATCTAGCTTAGTTGTCTAATTATAATAAGAAATATACCAAGGTAAAACAAATCATTCTTGATTTGGTGAATGATTATTTGATTCCTCACACTGTAGATAAGAAGACTACTAAGAAGATGCATGATGCTTTGATAGTGTCATACAAGGGCATGTATATTTCTTGTAAGATGCTATTGAAGAATAAGCTCTCAACCATATACATTAGTGGAAAATTTTATGGATAGTTACTTGATGAAGATCACAAATTCGAGAGATCATTTCCCTACCATAGGCGTGAAAGTTGAAAATGAGGAGTTATTACCACCTTCCTTGAATGGGTTGTCTCCATCTTTGAAACCCTTTGTCTAGGGTATTTGTGCTCATAAGAATATTCCCTCTCGTCTTTTTGTAAAAAGTAGAGTCCTTTAGATAGTATTGTTAATCATTGCAATAGTATCTATAATGAGTAACTTATTCCTTTGTTTTAGTAGTTCCTAATATCTAATGGTCTAAGAGGAATATAGTCCTTTGTATTGCCTTATGATATGATGCATCTTGGAAATATTTGGGATATATTTTTGCATGAAGAGACAAGGTTATAATCCAATAAAACCATGGAAGGTGAAGTATAATACCTTGCCCTCATCACGAGGACAAGGAAGGGAGGCAATAAAGGAGGACCTAGAAAGGGTAGGAAAGACAAGCCTTTAAGCTAAGATAAGAACGATTGATGTCATGTGAAATGTTTCACATGTCATTAGAGGGGAATTATGTTATCCAATGTCCAAAGAAGAAGAAAAATAAGGCCAAGTAACATACGTGTATTGGAATGAGTGTAGATGCTATCATTGAAGTTGATGATTTATCATCTAAGCTTGATATCACCTTCTCCATCATCTCTTGTTTATATACCAACAATGTGTCTAATGATGGTTAGTATGTGGAAAATGGTGAATCAAGACATATGACTTATGATAGGAATATAATCAATAGGATTGAAGAGTAGGAGGGAGGAATGCAAGTGGAGTTGGGTGATGATATCATTGAACCTGGGAATGGATTGGGTTTCATGTCTTCTAAATGATTTTAGGTGATGTTCTTGAGTTGAATGGTGTCTTGTTTGTTCCTTATTGGACGAAGAACCTTATTTTAGTTTCTTATATCACATGTTTACATTGTATAGTTGCATTTGAAGATCAATAGTGAACTAACAATTATTTCAATCTAGCAAGTCTGATGTCTTTGGATAGAGGTGTGTGGGATAGTGGCCTTTATAGGTTGTTGATCATATGGTGCTAGTGCATGTTAGTGAGAAGTTAGGTGAGCCTTCTAGTTTTGAGGAAGGGTATGAAAAGAAGGAATGGTGGGATTCCATGATGAAGAAAAGTGATGTTTCAGATACAATTCATTTTGGTGGATCAATGATTGATTTTGAGACTACAATAGATTCATATTTGTAGAAGGAAGGTTTAGTTGATATTCAAAGGGAGAAGATCGGTGTTGGTGAAGATACTTACCTTGCAAAGAGGGAGTTTTATATTTTAGGTTGCTCCAAAAGTGTTTACACCATGCTAGGGGGTGAACTTCATGTGATGTGGGGTGCATGGTGAAATCCTATCCCCTTGTTGTATCTTAGCCTATTTTGGTTTATTGACATTTGGAGAACTTACTATCAATGGATTCTTATCATCAAGATATGTGTTATAGGAGGCACACTTATGGACGTGGTTATTTTATGTGGAATTGAAATATTATACATAGAACACACGTTGAGGAGGATGGGATCATGGAATAGGAAGTGAAGCTATCTTGTGGAGGAGCTCTTAACACTAGGAGGAAGAGCACTAGTTCATAGGAGAATTAAGACCATGTGGAACATTATAGAATATTGAGCACTTGGCTTGTGGGATTCTTATTTAAAGGTTCAACACTTTGAAGCCACCGTGGACTTGATACACATGTGGAAGAGATGTGTTGGAGCCTAGGATCTTGTCTTGGAGAGTGTGCAAACTTGTGATGAGGATATCTGAGAACGTGGGGGAATTATCTTGGAGAACACACCACCTGGGAGGTGGTCCAACATCCACATGAAATGTGTACATCTTGCATAGAGAACTCATCATGTGGACCTACTCTAGTGGACTAGATTATGTTTCTTGTAGACTTAGTCCACTTTCTATTGTTGGCCTACCTCACCTATGTAATAAAGGGAGGAGAATATATTTGTACTTATAACTTATTTAGTAGATCATTTGTATTTAATAAAGATAGTATAATTTCTTTGTACTTGTAACTTATTTAGAATATCATTTGTATCTTCTTGATGTAATTATCTAGTAGTCCATGTGCTTGTGTTATGCAAGAGTTGAATGGCTTAGGTGAACAATTCAAGTGCACTAGTGTTTGTGTGAGATAAACTCTAGATAATACTTGGAGAAACAAGGTTAAAGTCTTGGTGTGAGTAAGACCTGGGGTTTGTGGCATGAAACCATAGAGAAGACTTGGAGTGCTTGATGCTAGTGGATCTTGTGTGATGCAAGTTTGTGAATCTCCTTGAAGACTTGTGTGATTCAAGTTTGGGAATCTCCTTGAATAATTCTATGATGCAAGTGAGTGATTCAAGGGTGGATTTGTTGTTTTGATACTAGCTTGTTGTGAAGCCTTTGGTGCGGTTAGGAGAACTTAGTGAGATGACTTGACATGCCATGGTATTATTGGTTATTTTTTGTTATTGATGGTGAATTTCCTAGATAGATTTTGGTAGCAATTTGAGTGTCCCTTGGATGTGATTAAAGGATGAGTTTTACCATCTTGGGATGAGATAAGATATGATTGGCGAAGGATATTATGTCCTAAGGGCTGTGGATTTTCTCTCATTTAAATACGTGTTTTTGTGTCTACGTTCTTGAGCTTTCCTAGTGAATTGGTTGAACATATTTGAAGTTATTTGTTACTATAATTTGCACTGCATATTTATCCAGAAGGTCAAAGGTTTAATGAAATAGATTTGGGGAACCTTAAGTAAATGAGATTGAATTTTTGAAGTGTTTTAAAGAGAATGTTTTCAAAATTTCCATAGAGGGATGGACATATGTAAGGTCTCATTGTAGGGAAACTAAACCCAACATGAGAGAAAATACATAATTAAAACATAAAGTAAAACCATGGAAATCACATATAATACACATAGATTTACCCTGGAAACCCTTAACCAGGAAAACTAACAATGCTTGAGCGAATCTCACTCTTATGTTGTCTTATTCATCCATTGAATACATAGTTACATGACTAAACTTGGTCCAAACCTAAGACCAATTCATCATCCTTCTCCCTTGCTTAATTACAACAACAACCCTACAACCATTTTTGGCTTCCTCTCCATGACCATTTCACTCTCACTAGACAATGGATTAATTAGTCCCACAAAATCTAGGGCCCATTTTTCAAAAGGGCCAATTAGAAATTGTGGTTGTAAAGGCATCTTATACTTTGCAAGTGGATGCACCATTCTTTGAAAACCCAATCTTATACTTCCTGACATCTCTAAAAAGAGTAGGCCAATAGTATCCCAAGTGAAGAACTTTATAAGCAGTTCTCTTGTCTACAAAATTACCACGACATCGCTCATCTTGGCATGCCTTCAAGATGTCAAACATCTCATCTTCTCATACACATCTTCAAATGATAAAATTTGGTCCTATGTAGAAAACACCCCCTTGAATCCATGAGTATGTGACACTTTTTCCTCTAATCCTCTGCTTCTCTCTAGGTGAAAAGTGTTGTGGTAATTTTCCTATAGAATAGTAATTAACTATATCTGAAAACCACGTTGAGTGAGTAGATACTGCAAATAAATTTTTATAAGGGAATCTATTCTCTATAGGAACAACCTCACCTTCATTGTTGATTTTGGAAATAAAATATGCAACTAGATTTTCCCTTCTAGGTCTATCTAAAATGGTAATGTTGAATTCCCGTAACAATAAAAAATCACCTAGTGATTCTGCCATTTGTTATAGGTTTATTCATGAGGTACCTAATAGAAAAGTGGTTAGTATGGACAAAAACTTCATATCCAGTAATATAATGCATAAAATTATTAACAACATAAACTATTGCAAGGAATTCCTTCTTAGTCACAGTATAATTTAGTTTAGCAGGACTCAAATATTTACTAATGAAATAAATAACATAGGTTTGAAGTTTTTCCTTTTGTTCCAAAACTGCTCCCATAGTTGAATCTGATGCATTGTTGAAGATATTAAAAGGTAAGGGCCAATCGGGTCCTCTTAATACAGGAGTTGTAGAAATTCTTTCCTTGAGTGTGTCAAAATAAATTTGACATTTAGTATCCCAATAAAAATCAACAACTTTTATAAGCAATTTAAATAAAGGTGAAGCTATTTTAGTAAAATTTTCTATAAAATGCTTATAATAGCATGCATGTCCTAAGAAGTTTGTCACGTCCTTTTGGATAGCTAGAATTGGTAGCTTAACAATCACTCAAAAACTTGTCTGTCTAGACTATTTCTACTTGCAAGCATATTCAATGTAAACCTTAAAGAAAACAATCAAATAAGAAATCTACAGAGTTAATCTACACAAGAACAAGTATCTATGAATTATCAACCACCCCAATTTATAATTGTAGAAATTTAGGTTACAAGCATATATTTGCAGACACTACTTACAACATGTACTCTGTTCTAATCAATTGGGTTTACAATTCAATGGACACACGCTTCATATGTAAATCGATATTCTGCAGTGGAAGCAACCAATAAGTAATCACACATAAATAATTAACTATCACACATAAGTAAATAAAAATAACACTCAAAATTATGATACAAAATATTAGAACATAAAATAAAGGTGGCAATACTCTAGAAAATGGGGCCCTCCTCTAGAAATACATTACAGGAGATAGCTAAGAACACAAAGACTAATAAAACACCAAAGCCTTTTATAACATGTATTATATTAAATAAAGAAAATTACAGAGTGAAAATAGTTGAGTCTTACTAATGCTTTTCCATAATTAACCCCCATATTTTGTCTTCACACACACACACACACACACACACACACACACACATATATATATATATAATTATTACAAGGAAGTTCTTCAAAAAAGAACCAGATAATAACATATCCTGACATATGACATCACACACTATCTAATTAGAGTATAGTATGAAAATAGAGGATGAACAATTAATACATCCCTATACCCGTGTATAAATCTGTTGGCTTGAGTGCGATCAACATGGAACATATTTCCACCTTGACTCGTTCCTACAATTTCATGACACTTGTGCATGAAATCATTGCATTCAACGATTTTAAACTTCACTGCTGGAAATTGTTCCCTGTGTGTTGGATATCCTGGGTTGACTGTACTTTGACCTTGTTCTCCTGATGCATCGAATGAGGGTTTTTGGTGATTGGAAGGTGCCTAAAAATCCTGGGAGCACCTAGAACATCCTCAAAGTGGCCAATTTGGATTTGGCCTATGCTATGCAAACCAATGACTGATTACAAGATACTACAGTTCTTGTACAATAGGTTAGTAAAATGAATTTTAATATTTATTTTCCTTATCAAAAATCAAGAAATTGTAAATAAAAACAACTCAATACCTTTAAATGCTCTTAAATGGTATATCTTGTAGAAATTATTAGGAATTTTCCAAAAAGATATGATAAGTGTTTATGTTTGTAGCATTAGATAGGTACTTCTGCACACGTCTAAGTGTCTAGACGTGTGGAAGTCGTCCAAATCATTATGCCTGGATACTTTACTTTGATTAAAGGAATTATTAAAGTAAAGTGGTTTTATTAATTAGTTGATTTTTGTTTAATGAAATGATAAAGTAATTATCATTAGTGAATTAAATATTGGCCATTTTTTTGTTTGTTTGTTAGTTTGTCCGTGACATGTGTGACTAACATGTGGCTAAGAAGCTGCGACTTAGGGGCATCTAAGCTGTCAAAATCACTCGGGGATCGCACCTGGCCTGAGCCACATCAACCCTTAACATGGCTAGATTTTTTGTCCTTGCAGGTTTCGAACCAGTGACTTTAACATCACGGAGCGCCTTAACAACACTCTCCATCACCGACTGTCCTACACCCCGGGGACAATTAAATATTGGCCATTGATCTCAAGTGAGGTGAGATTTAATATCAATTGTCAATCACTTTGGAGATTAGGGTTAGGTCATGACTCAATATTATAAAATCATTGCAAGAGTGAAGGAGGAGACACTTTTGATACAAAGAGGGTTGGATCACGAAGGACTATGATCCAAGGAGATTTTGGATAGGTGGAGAAGTACTTCCATCTAGAGATTAGTACATGTCAGGGAGAAGAGAGAACATAGACAACCACAAGTGGGTTTTAGCAGATTGGAGCTGCAGTAGCAGGGTTGCATTGTACAAAGTTTGTTGTACACTATTTGTGCATGTGTATGCAAATTTCAATGGAGACATGCACGTATACATGAGTTTGATAAAGAAAATATGCGTACATCTCATGAAACGTGAAAGTTCGGGGTCATACAACAAACCGAGAGTTGCTAAGGTTTGCAGGTGTTGTCTAAAGTTTTTTTGTATTTTCTCTATGGGTCATTTTCCCAGTAAGGGAGCCCTTATAAGCTTTGAATTTATTTGAATGATAAAATTAGTTGATGGGAAGAATATCTTTGTGTATTTGAATGATAAAATTAGATTTTGGTTTCCAGTATTGCTTCCTCTATTTATTTGAGTCGATTATTCCAGCAAGTGTATTCTATTTTGTGAGCTACTAATTTGGTTTACAACAAGGAAATCACTTGATAACAAGATACCTAGGTGTCGAGATTAGGAAATTCAACATGACATCATAGCACTTACTTTGAGAGGAAGCCAGATATCAGATCCACAACAGTTGATAGCAAATATATCAGATTCACAAGGAGAGCTTAGCAGATTGGTAACCAACAGTAAGAAATCAAGGGTTGGATTTAAGGCAAATAACCGTACTAAAGAAAAACTAGGGTTTGCAGTCATATGTATCTATACTTGGGTTGTAGTAAGAATAGTCATATACATACATGGGTTTTCTTAAGGAATGACATGTACATATGTGAGTTTCAATAGTGACAAGCACAGACATAATCGTACAGGGGCAGTTTCAACAATAGGTTATTTCCATAACAATTTACTAGGTCTAAGGTATGGAAACAACAAGTATGATAGTTGAAGATAGATTGGATGGAGCATCCAACTTTCTATCTTGGAAATAAATAGTTACTTTTGCTTTGAAGGAATATGACCTTTGGGAGATAGTTGACAAAGTAGTTATTGTTGATGATTGCAATGTCGTGTGACATTCTCCAGGATACGTTCTCCTCTGGACTAAGTTGAGTCGACCTGTGAGAGAGACCATGTGTTGGGTATGCCCATGTGATGGGTGTATCGTTCTCTTATGGACTGAGTTGAGTCTATGTGTTGTCTACTGCCTTGTACTTCTATGGACTCAGTTGAGTCAGGCTTGAGATGGTACTCCAGATGATTCTTCTGTGGACTCAGTTGAGATAGAGATTTGTTGAGTATGACGTCCTTGTGGCTGAGCACAGGTGGACGTGTCCCTAGTGGATGAGCACTAGTTAACGTGTGGATCCGTTTCTATATTGTCTGAGTGTAAGATTTAATTGTAACCCTAATTGTGATGTAAAGGGTACAAGTCGGCTCCATCATATGTGAAAGATAATTAATATTTGGTCAATGATTAATTATATTATTGAGTTATTGAGGTCGGCCCTATTGTGCCAAGAGACACACTTATTGTTGTGTCTAGTCTTGTATAAATAAAGTGATTCCCCATTGAGGAAACACACACTCACTTGTCATTTGGAAATTTCATACCTACTTGTACGGCTAAAGTGCGCACCTCTCTTGGGCACTAGTTTCAAGGTTGTAGAGCACCCTCTTGTGTGCATCTAGGGTTTATGGTTTGGGGGATCTTCTCTTGAGAATATAACAAAGGATTGTTGGGTTTTCCCCTTGTTTGAGAAGGGTTTTCCCAGGATACTTCTTGTGTTCTTGTGCATGGTTATTCTTCTTGTGATCTTGGTTATTGCAACACTTGTGTATAGTGTTGTTGCATTTGTTTATGGTTCAAGTACATGCCAAATGAAATAAACCTCATTCTTAAGCCTATCACATAGAGAAAATTCAACATGGTATCAAAGCAGAGTTCTTGAATACCCATTGCACAATTTTTCAGCCAACCATCATCTCCCAGTTGCATAAAAGTACGATCCTCTAGGGTTTCCAGAAAAAATATGACCCTCTCCTTTTTGGTTGTTTCAACACCATACACTGAAGATTTGGGGCTAATTTTGGCATAGGAGTGTACGACCTCCTTCAACGCATTTTCAGAGACTCTCAGATTGAATTTCCGAGAATTTTTTACTTTTGGCCCTAGGGTTTCTAGGGTTCCACAATTTTCTGCAGAAATTTTGGTTCTAGGGTTTCTACAACTCACCAGTGTTCCTATGACCTTCTAAAGGCTTATTGTTGGCAGTCATAAGTCCAACAAAACCTAGGGTTTCTATCCTAGCCTAGCCGTTAGGTTTCCTAGCCTAGTTACTAAGGGTTTGTGGAAGAATCTGCAAACCATGAGGAACATAACCTTGGTGGAAGATAGGCTTAATGGATCAAGCAACTTAAGTTCCTGGAAGTCAAGACTACAGATCACCCTGGAAGAGGATGACTTATTGAGTGTAATACAAAATACTCTACCAAAACCAACTATTGATGAAGAGAAGGAAGAATGAAAGGAAGATGATGTCAAGGCATGGAAGATAATCATGTATTCAGTGAGAGATCATCTCCTACCTCGTATTTCCAACCTAAAGACAACTTATGAGATGTATGAAGCATTGAAGAATATGTCTGAGAATAACAACACCCTCAGAGATCTTACATTTAAAGACAAACTTCAAAATATCAAGATGACAAAGGCTGACACCATTGTTACCTTCTTCATAAAGATTTTAGAGATCAAAGATCAGCTGGGTGCCATTGGAGAAACCATATCAGACAAAGAACTTGTCTTGACTACTCTCAATGCCCTTCCAAGACATTGGGAACCATTTCTTAAAAGTATCAGTGGTAGAGCAGAACTACCTACTTTTGATCGTCTATGGACAGACTGTACCCAAGAAGAAATAATACTTATATCTAGAGGAGTGAAAGAGTCTCCTTATGATGAAAATCATGCTCTTGCTTTTCATACAAATAAAGGAGGAAGAAATAGAAGAAGCTTCAGTAAAGAATTCAAAGGTAAGAAGACTTCATCAGTTTTAGGTCATGATCATAGAAAATAAAAATCAAAGATCCAATGTTTCAAATGTGACAAGTATGGACATATTGCGAGAGATTATCCTACCAGGAAGAAAGGAAGACAATTTTCATCCACTGCTGATGTTGATACAAAGCCACTTCAGAGAAATGAAGACATAAAATATGAAGCATTCTTCTTTTGATGATTGTAGCGTCGTGTGACATTCTCCAGGATACGTTCTCCTTTGGACTGAGTTGAGTTGACCTGTGAGAGAGACCATGTGTTGGGTGTGCCCATGTGATGGGTGTGCCCATGTGATGGGTGTATCATTCTCCTCTAGACCGAGTTGAGTCGATGTGTTGTCTCCTGCCTTGTACTCCTGTGGACTTAGTTGAGTTAGGCTTGAGATGGTACTCTAGATGATTCTCCTGTGGACTTATTTGAGATAGAGATCTGTTGAGTATGACATCCCTATGGCTGAGCACATGTGGACGTGTCCCTAGTGGTTGAGCACTAGTGGATGCATGGATCCCTTGCTATATTGTCTGAGTGTAAGATTTACTTGTAACCCTAATTGTGATGTAAAGGGTACAAGTCGGCCCCACCATATGTGAAAGATAATTAATATTTGGTCAATGATTAATTATATTACTGATTTATTGAGGTCGACCCTATTGTGCTAAGAGACACAACTAGTCTAGTCTTGTATAAATATAAGTGATTCCCCATTGAGGAAACACACACACTCACTTGTCATTTGGAAATTTCAGACCTACTTGTATGGCTGAAGTGTGCACCTCTCTTGGGCACTAGTTTCAAGGTTGTAGAGCACCATCTTGTGTGCATATAGGGTTTATGGTTTAGGGGATATTCTCTTGAGAATATAACAAAGGATTGCTGGGTTTTTCCCTTGTTTGAGAAGGGTTTTCCTAGGATACTTCTTGTGTTCTTTTGCATGGTTATTCTTCTTGTGATCTTGGTTATTGAAACACTTATGTATGGTGTTGCTGCATTTATTTATGGTTCAAGTACATTCTAAATGAAATAAACCTCATGCTTGAGCCTATCACATAGAGAAAATTCAACAGTTGTTCCACCGATAGATTTGCAAGATTTTCCATCTCATGAGAAGAAGGAGATTAAAGCTAAGCAAGTAATATTGGGTTCAATGAAGGATCATCTGATTCCTCACTTATTTGAGAAGAAGATGACCAAGGATATGTTTGATGCCCTCGTAGGATTATTCCAGAGCGCACACATGAATAGGAATATGGTCTTAAGAAATAAATTCAGATTTGCACAGATGTCTATATCTAACAATGTTACCAACTACTTCATGAGGATCACTTAAGTACATGATCAACTTGAAACTATAGGGGAGAAATTGGATGACATAGAGCTCATTAATTTGGAATTGAATGGTTTTCCCAAGTCTTGGGAACCATTTGTTAAGGGAGTTTGGGCTCGGTAAAAAATCCTAGATTGACAAAGGATTTGGGATGATTGCATCCAAGAAGAGAGACGAGAGGATTCTAAAAGAAAAAAGCAGGGAAGTAGTGGTGAGAACTTGGCCCTTCTCAGTAAGACAAGAAAGAGAAAAGGAAAGGGTTCTAGTAAGAAGGGTAACAATGATGGAGGAAAATCACGGCCAAAGAAGGACTTGAGTAAAATCAACTACTTCTCATGTCATAAGAATATACATTATGCGTCTTAGTGTCCAGAGAAGAATAAGGGAAGAGGAAAGACATAGATAATAACATCAATAGAGACACAACAATATGAGTTTGCAATGAAGTTTGAAAATGATTTCTCACTAGTTTCTTTCCTTTCTACTAACACACATACCAGGAGTGCATGGTACTTAGAAAATGGTGCATCTCTTCATATGATAAAAGCACATGAGCTATTCAAAAGTATAACGGAGAAGGAATCAAGGAGTCATGTGGAGATTGGTGATGATTCCAAGTATGCAGTGAAGGGAGAGGGAACAATTTTGTTCCATCTTGAGTCAGGAGGTTCGTTTGATGCACATGATGTGATTTGTGTACCAGGACTGAAGAAGAATTTTCTCTTAGTCTCAGCTATGGAGGACAATGTTTTTTCCATTACTTTTCAGAGAGGGAAAGTACTCATATGTCCAGAGAATGCTAACCCGGACAAAGTGGTGGTCATTGGGGTTAGAGAGGGAACTTTATACAGGTTGCAGGGAAAGTATGTTTAGGATTTGGTACATGACAATGACAACCTATTGTTGGGTTTTTATGTTCTTTGTAGTGAAACTATAGTCGAGGTGGGTTGACTGGGCGAATAAGCCAACTAGGAAATTTGAAGTCAAAGTGATTGACAACAAGTCGAGAGGTCAGTCAATAAGAGGTCATTGGGAGGTCATGTGGTAATCGACTGAAGACCAAATGGAGGTCGACTGGTAATCCGACTAGTAGTCGACTATAATAGAATCACAAGATTCATGAGATTTGCAACCAATGATCTGCATGGATCAATAACCATTTTTGGGTGCCTTTTTTTTAGGGTTTTGGATACTATAAATCTATAAATAAGGCATGTTGTAATCATATTATGTTAGTCAATCATTAGATCAATATGTTAGAGGTTGTTGGTCATGTAGATGTAAGTTTGATTGGCTGCAAGGTTGTTCATGTGTAAAACAAGAGGGTATGATGTTGATTGTCTCTTAGGTGTAGACCAAGGTTGTACATGTAATATTTTATTCTAAATGAATAAGAAAACAAGAGAGCAAGGCATTAAATGAATGTTGGTTTTCTCGTTTTGGGTTTCCAGGGTAAAATCTCTATGTACTATGTGATTGCTTTGTCATTTACTTTTTTTGTTTAAATCTGTCTTCTTCTCTTCTAATAGGTTTAGCGTGGAAGTCTATTTCTTGACACGTGGTATCAAATATTGGTTTGACAATATTGGATCTGATCTAAACCCTAGGTCTAGTAAGAGTAGTAATTCAAATATATTTAAAGTTGTGCTTGAAAGAATGGAAAGTAATTCGAGGATAGAGATCGAAAAATTGAATGAATAGAATTTTGAGCTTTGGAAGCTTAAAATGGAAGATCTCCTTGTAGATTGAGAACAATGGGAAGCAATCTATACAGGTACCATTACAATAGGTATGTCAAGGGAAGAATGGTAGAAACTCTAAATAAGGGAAATGAGTACGATTCAACTTTGTCTTGTAGATTCAATGTTGCTGAATGTATCAGGTGAAGACTTAGACAAGAAATTGTGGGACAAGTTGGGGAGCTTGTACCAGTCGAAATCCCTGGTAAACAAGTTGTTCCTTAGAAAGAAGTTGTATCTTCTGAGGATGAGTGATGTTGGTTTGGTAACTGAGCATTTGAATGCATTCAATACAATAATAAGTCACTTATCATCTATAGATATCAAAATCACCGAGGAGGAGAAATGTATTAGCGTATTATGTTCTTTTCTAGACTAATGGGATAACTTAGTCATGGCTATAAGGATTAATTCAACCACATTAGTTCTTTAATACGTGGTTGCATATCTATTTTCAGAAGAAATGAGATGGAAGAACATGGAAGGATCGACCAAAGATGTAAAATGGCGAGGGGTCGACCGATTGAAAAAGATAAACGAAAATTCTCTGGTAGAAATTCTAAGTGAAAGGGTAAATCTAAATCCCCAGTTTAGATGACGAGAAGATGCTGGAAATGTGGTAAAGATGGAAATTATAAAAGGGACTTCAATTCAAAGGAAATGGAAGTCATTGTAGGATCCGATGAAAAGCAGTCGATTGAGAGAAAGACTACTCCAGATAAATGAGGCAATGTGTATATGGCATCAACCAACACACAGTCAGATCAATATGTTTGGTCGATTGACTCAGTATCTTCCTATAATATGACACCTCACAAAGAATTATTATGCAAATATGAGAGATATGAAGGAGGAGATATGTTCTTAGGGGACGACTCAACATTGACAATGAAAATTGTTGTATAAGAAAGATTCTAACTGATACTGCAAGATGGGAGGAGTAGAAAGCTTCCAGGTGTGCTACATTTTCCAGGTTTGGCAAGAAACTTGATATCTATCAGCAAGATGAGTGATGCAGGAGTGCACACTCTATTTCATAAGGATATGTGCTAAATGGTCAGAGTTGTGATGATATTAATGAAAGGATTTAGGATTGGAACCCTATACAAGTTGTTAGGGAATGCCAACTCAACTTGATGCAATAACATTATTGTTCCTAAAGTTGACTAAAATTCAACTTCGACTCGAATCGACTGAACTCGATTTGATTCGATTCAAACCGACTTGACAAGTCTTCGTCAAGTTGACCCGACCATGTTATGGCACAAAATAATGGGACACATTGGAGAAAAAAGACTTCGAGCTATGCATAATAAAGGTATGGTCAAAGGTTTTCCTGAATGCAATTTAGAAATTGATTTTCGTGAACATTGCATATATGGAAAACAAAATTGAGTTAGGTTCCCATATAGAGTGACAAGGGAAAAGGGGATTCTAGAATTGGTTCATAATGATGTGTTTGAGCCTGCAACCATCCTTTCACTTTGTGAATCCCTATATTATGTCTCCTTCATAAATGACTTTTCCAGGAAGAGATGGATATATTTCCCAAGGAAGAAATCAAAGGATTTCAAAAAATTCAAAGAGTTTAAATCTTTTTTGGAAAACTAGACATATAAGAAGATCAAGATGTTGAGAAATGACAATGGTGATGAATTATGAGGAAAGGATTTTGAGTAGTTCTACAAGTAGTGTGGCATAACATGCCAAAACACCACACCATATATGCCCCCAAAAATGGAATTTCTGAAAGAATGAACAAAACATTGATGGACAAGGCAAAGTGTTGGTTGTGGAGCCTGAAACTACATGCTTGCTGCATGGTCTAATATGCAAGATATAAATGTGCTCAAGAAGACATTAGCTAATTCATTTACGATGAAGGATTTGGGTGCTGCAAAGAAAATCCTTAGTATGAGAATAGCAAGAGACAAGAAAAATCACAAATTGACATTGTTTCATGGTGAGTACATATAGAAGGTGTTGGGGATGTTTAGAATGCAGAATGCAAAACCTGTTAGTACACCTTCCGCTAGCCATTTCAAAATAACCAAGGAAATGTGTCCCAAGACACAGGAGGAGAAATAATACATGTCCAGGGTCCCTTATTCATCAACATATGGCAGCTTAATGTATGCCATGGTGTGCACAAGACTAGATATTGCACATGCAGTGGGAGTTATGAGCAGGTGTATGAAAAATCCAGGTAAAGAACATTGGGAGGCAGTGTTGATGTCGAGGGACTAAAGAGTCCCCAACACCAATATCTCGACCTCCCGTGGGGCTAGGCAGGAAGAGATGAGAATGTCACCCTGGGTTTAGAGCCCCGACAAGAAAACACATTAGACTCTAAGTTAAATATCCCCTAATCTAAAATCCAAGCATGAAATCCCATTTGCTTTGTATTTTTATAATATTTAATTTTTATGCATTTATGTATGAGTTCATAACAAAGTTAAATAATAACTTATAAAAAATTAAACAACTAAAGAAAAAATGTACAAGAGAAACCTTATCTTAATAATATTTTTTCACTTATTTTGTAAGAAAATAAACTAAGACAAAACTAGTAAGGAGTTAAAATATGTTAGTGCTAAAGTAAAACAATTAAAATAAAGGCAAATTAAACAACAACAAAAATAATTTAAAGACTATCAATATAAATTATAGTAACATTGTAGTGATGTAAAAAAAAATTAATTTTCTTTAAAAGTTAGAATGTAATAAATAACAAGAGAACTAAAACAAATAAAGAAAGTAAACAAAAACTTGTAAATATTAAAATTTACTAATAAAAACAAAATGAAAGAACCTTATATACACAATTTTATAAAAGTAATAAATCCATTAGTTTATTTAACTTTTTTTTTTTCATTTTAAGTGTTGAATTAAAAAAAGATGAAGAAAGCTGAAATTTAAAAGAAAATAAATAAAGAAACAGTTTCAAAGCATAAAAGACTTTGATCTTTAATTAAAAATGTTCCCCATACAATTCTTGAAGTTTTGGAATTTACAAGTTTCTTAGTAGATTTGGACAAGGTATTTAGCCTTTAGTCATTCTAGAAAAAAGTTACAATAGAAAGATCAAGAACAAAAGAAGAAGAAAGCTGAGCCAAAATGGAATGTAATAATGGTGGTGATAACACAAGGTGAGAACCTGCATTTCAGAAACTGATTAGCGCTGAAATAAAATCACTCCTAAATACAACAAACTCAAAAATAAACTATTCACCTTATGAGAACCAAGAAAACTCATCCTCACTTCATCCCTTCCCTACTTCACAAGACTCCCTGCTACCAACAATTCTGTCAATCTTATCAACCTCTTCGTTATCACCAATCCATTCAAAAAACTTCGATGTTAAAAGCTCTTCCATATTAACAATTTCATCAAATAAAAAGAAATAAGCATCCCATTTCCACTTATTTCGGTAGTGTGTGCTATCAGGAATAAACCCCTAAATTTAAAATACAGTTTTCGTGAGCTTTTAACATGCTGCAACAAGAATTATGTCTGTCATTCCAAACTTTTACGGTTTCATCTTCATTTTCATAAGAAATACTTGTCTATGTCAAAACTCCACTCACTCAGGGTAGACCCTTTTGTGTAAGGAGGGGTTGTAATTAAAGGCTCTGAATTCCAAAACTTGCTTGGTTAATTGCCAACTTCAAGTTTTCATGGCTGACAATAATCATCATGATAAAATAGCATATCTTATAGCTTTTGGCATGGCGTGGAGGCTTTTGAGGTGGATTATGAGAGATCACACGAAAATGGGACAAAATTTGGGACACAACGAAACTTAGATAACCACAAGTAACACGTCATCGGTCCCTTACAACTTATAGTTTTGGCATAAATGTTTTCACAAGGACTTAAAATAGTTTAAGCCAAACCCTGTATGGTGACATTATTTCTTTATATATAGAAAAGGAAATATATGTATTTCGAATTAGAACTTCATATAGTGGCTGCATATCATAACGTATACTAATCCACTTTTAATGTTAAAGTCAAGACCTTTTATTCCTTTTATTAAAATAAAAGTGAAATGTGGAATAATGATATAATTATTTATTTTGGAGTCATGAGATAATGTAGAAGTCATAAGGACGAAATTTATTAAAATAAAAGTGAAATGTGGAATAATGTTATAATTATTTCTTTTGGAGTCATGAGATAATGTAGAAAAGTCATAAGGAAAAAAAATGCATGGTATTAAGAGTATCTTGAAAAAGTGAGAATGTTGGTATAAAATGTCATGATTTTAATGAGGAGTAAATGTAACAAATATATAATAATGTATTTATTTTTGAAAACTTAATACGGTATGGAATGAATTTTTGAAATAGATTAATGAGTGTAAAAAATGATAGAGTCAATAAAGGGAGGAGTGGGGCAAGGACCATGTTTAAGAGACATGATTATTTTTCCCAGTATTGTGCCAATTTTAGGAAGAGTGCATGAAAATTCGTGCAAGCAGTTTGATTTTGATGTTGAGCCTGGAAATGCTTTGTCGGCTAAGTACTATTGACCAAAAGTGTAGTCAACAGGCAGTAAAGTGGATTCTCAGGTATTTGAGAGGTACTTCTACTCATGCATTATGTTTTGGAGGTTCAGACACTATTCTACAAGGATATGTTGATTCAGATATGGCAAGTGATAAAGATAGCAAGAGGAGCACCACAAGGTATGTTTTTATTGTAGCTGGAACAACAATAAGTTGTATTTCAAAACTACAAAATGTTGTTGCACTTTCAACAACGGAAGCATAGTATGTTGCTTCTATAAAGGCTAGTAAAGAGATGATTTTGTTACAGAGGTTTATGGAGGAATTGATAAAGAAGCAGGAGAATAACATGTTGTATTGTGACAGTGAGAGTACCATTCATCTTGCAAAGAACTCAACCTTCCATTATAGTCTAATCATATGCAGCCGAGGTACCATTTCATACAATCCGTCTTGGAAGATGGAAAATTGAAGTTGGAAAAGATACATACTAGCCAGAATCCTGTAGACATGTTAACAATGGGAGTAACCATGGAGAAACAGAGTTTCTGCTCAGTTTTAGTTGGTCTTCAAGCATGAAGGTGAAGATGATAAATTTTCCAGGTCCAAGGTGGATTATAGTCCAACATGTATAACAATAGTGGAGTTGTTGTGATCAGTCTCCAAGTGGGATATTGTTGGTTATTGAGCTTAATTATTTTCCTAATTCATATGCAGGTCAAAGAAACTGCAAGATACACAATTCATGGACCCCCCAACCATGAGAGGGCTGGAATTTTTGTTTTTTTTCAATTCAAATATTGTAATTTCGTAGTCAATCTGGACCGTTCATTATAAAGTCACAGATATGAAGATAGAAGTTATGTTAGAGTTTTTTTCCCTAGAAGGAAACCCTCTTTTATGAGAGAATTGTATTGTGTATGTGTATTATTGTGAATATTGTATTTTGAGAGAGGAGACTGTGAGAGAAAGAAAATGAAGTTACAATGGGTGTGTTGTAGGTTGTATCCCTTCATTTTGATGGATAATAAAAAGGAAGGACCTCGCAATTTCTCTAGTCGACGTAGCCCACACTGGGTGAACCACGTATATATGTGTCTCTATTGTATTGTGTATCTTCTATGTTTTATTTCCGCATTTTTTTTTATTGCTCTATGATCCTATTTTTCTGACACAAAGAGCATGCTCAGTGGTGTTGCGCTTCAACAAGGATTTTGGGTAGAAGTAGTTGACATTGCAGAATATTTGGTGAATATGTCCCCTTCTTTGACGCTAGTCGACATGAATCCACACAAGGTATGGTTTGGAAATAATTATTTGCTTTCACATCTCAAAGTATTTTGTTGTGATGCATTTGTGCATGTTCCAAAGGAAAAGAAGAGAAAGATGGACAATAAAGTAGTAAAGTGTATTTTCATTGGATACAAAGAAGGAATGAAATGATATAATATTTGGGATCCTGCATCAAGGAAAACAATGTATAGTTGAGATGTGGTATTTAGAGAAGTCAGAGGTAATTCTGAATCTAAAGTAGTTCAAAAAGAGGAAAATCTAGAGAAGGTGAGGTTTGAAGTGAGGAATGAAGAAGATAATTTAGATGACAACTCAATTAGATGAAGAGGTGAAATATCCAGCCTCGGTTGTTAGGAGGTATGATTGAGCAAGAAAACTACTCTAAAGATACATTCCACCCGATTTCCATTCCACATTTGTGTTAACTACCATTGACAAGGAGCCCAAGTCGGCCAGGGACACATTTGTCTCGACAGAGGGTAGCCTATGGAGGGATTCCATGGTCAAATAGATGGAATCCTTGCAAAATAATGAGACGCGAGATTTGATCAAATTACCTAGTGGAAGAAAGATCATAGGTAGTAAGTGGGTGTTCAAGAAAATTATGAACGCGACAGGTCAAGTCAAGAAATTCAAAGCTCAACTGGTAGAGAAAGGATATTCCCAAGTTGAAGGAGTTGACTCCGTTGATATTTTTTCTCTTGTTAGAAAATTAACTTCCATTAGATTACAAATGTCTGTGGCTGCAACATTTAATCTTGAAATAGATCAAATGGATGTGAAGACAACGTTCCTAAATGGGTACTTGGAAGAATAAATCTACATGAAACAACTTGAAAGATTTGCAGTAAAGGGTAAGAAAGAGCTACTGTGCAAATTGAAAATACCTCTTTATTATCTAAAGAAATCACCAAGGATGTGGTATCAAAAGTTCAATACATACATCCTTAGTTTGGGATTTGTGAGAAGCAAAGATGATCACTATGCATATATAAAGGAAGAAGGTGGGCGTTTCATATATGTAGCATTGTATGTCGATGACATGTTGCTGATTGAAAACCAAATGGATGCAAGAAAGAAGGTGAAGAAGTAGCTATCCTCTAAGTTCTATATAAAGTATCTTGATGTAACGAACTTCATTCCAGGAATGGATATTAAGAGAGATCGTGTAGTTGGAAATATTTGGTTGAACTAGAGAAAATGTATTGAAATATTTTGAAGAATTTCAACATGCAGAATTGAAAATCTATAAAGGTGCCAATTCATGCGGGAGCAAGGTTAACTATTAAACAATGTCCAAAGACACATGAATAAATAGAGGACATGGAACATGTTCCCTATGCAATTGCAGTTGGTAGTCTAATGTGTGTGATGGTCTACACTCGACTAGACATTTCCCATGTAGTGAGAGTGTTGAGTAGATACATGTTGACATCTAGAAAAGAGCACTAGACAAATGTCAAGAGAGTTTTCAGGTATTTATGTGGAATAAAATATTATGCTAGATTCTACCAAGGGAAACTTAGAGTTGACAGTGAAGTATATGTACATGGATTTGTCGACGATGACTAGGATAGAGATATAGATCGATGAAGGTTGACCAATGGATAAGTGTTCAATATGTTCAGTGGAGCAATCAACTGGATGAGAAAGAGACAGGTGGTTGTAGCCTTGTCAAAAAATTAAGTTGAATACATGACAACCACTCATGGAAGAAAAAATGTAGTATGGATGCAACAATTGTGTTCAAGGATCGAGTTTGAGAAGAGAGATATGAATATGAATTACAATAGTCAAAGTGTAATATTTATAGAAAATAACCTAGCTCATAATTCCAATACTAAGCGCATTTGTGTACAATAGAATTTCGTGAGGGAAAGGTGTGACATCCCCCAGCTCATCCAAGGAATGCTACTTGCAGAAATCATAAAAACAAAATTTCTTCTTGTTGATTTATTTACTATTGCTTACCATCTATGATTTAATTCACAATTTAAACTATAATTGGATACCCATAATGAAATGCATCTACAAAAATTCTAAAATAATAGGAACACAACAAATAACTCATTCAAAACAACAATAGTCCATTCACATACATAGATTAAGAAACAAGAATTAAACTCAATAACCAACTTACAGAATATATAAACACCTATATTTATAAAACGTTTATGCAACCAACTGCCTGGGAAGGAAGTTCCACCCAACCATAGACCTATTGTTCTAAATATCAACATAAATTCACCCCCGAGCTGAGACTAGGAATCCACAAGAGAAGGGTGTCTCTCACAACCCACTCACAACTCACTAACAACACACTGGTATTCTCCTACAACTATCCCAAATTTACCTCTAGCTCTCTCCCTCTTGACATGTCTAGCGCAATGAATGTACCCCTTCATTTCTCTCAGACCATCAAGTGTCCCATTCATTTATCAGGGCCTCTCTAGCTTAGGTGTCTAGGAATCTCTTTGATGGAAACTCAAGAGACTTGATGTCATGAAAACTATCAACAACCAACAACTACACTTTTTGTTATAGTGCAACTCATTTAGGAGCTCACGCTTCAGGCATGACAACCTGGTTCTTCAATTTCCAACTCCAAAATACGCTCCCAAATGCTCCAACATGATCCTATATTTTCCCAGCCTCCTTGTTCCAGTCCTGGTGCTCTTTTATCTTGCTTCCTCTTGTTGTTCATCCCCAAATCCATGTGTAAAAAATTCTTGTAACAACCCATACAAATTTCTCTATTTGCCCAATATTATTGACTACTCACTATGCCTAATGTTATTTTCTTTTTCCTCGTTCTTTCCAATAACTATGGGATGTGACTCTCGCACCCACCCTCTGACATGAGTTTAATGATTGGGATTTCACACACACAAACATAAATTAGAAGTTTTCTCCAATGATATTAAAATTCAAAAAAATGGGTTTGGATTAATACCCATAGGCCATTTCCTTTTGGGCCCCCTCTTAGACACTCTCTTCTATTGTGGAAAAACTCAGCCCCCATCTTTGTCCATATTCCCAGTAGTTGGAATCACAATATTTTTATTAAAAACATAAAATACATTTCACATATTACATTGCTTGGCCACAACCATATTCATATTTACATTATTCATTAATTAAACGGGGGATTATAGTGGGGATGTTACATTCCCCCTTCCCTACAATTGTGAATTGTCCTCGATGCACACAACCATGCTGAAATACATAAACAGATTTACATCACAATATTCAGAAATAAAAAGAAAAATCTGCAATTTTTACCCTCCAACAACAATCCCAACCATAATCTCTCGTTCTTCTCAACCCGATGACCCAAGGAATGCACCCCCTTCACTACCTTCAGTCCATCGAGATACACCATTATTTTATTAGGGATTCCACAACAAGTGACCATGAATTCTTGAGATGATATTTTAAAACTCTAACTGTCCAAAACCAAAGTCTTGTATTTTTCATCATCTATTTTCTTCAAAATTGGCAAAAATTT
>WSFP011428290.1:0-21985 GCA_009831015.1 Picea engelmannii | reverse complement strand
TTATTATTTTTTCTCATTTTCTCTTACTTTTTATTTTTATTTTTAATTTTGTGGTTTTTTTTTCCTCTTTAATTTTTTACTTTTTTCTTTAATGATTTTTTTTAATATAAATTTGGTTTTTAAATGTTTATTTTTTTTAATTTCAATTCTTTTTGTTTTCTTACTTTTTTTTAGTTTTTAATTTATCCCAAAAAAAATGAATTATATTTTTTTTGTAAATATTTAAAAATAGTGTTATTTAACTACAATTATTTTCTATGTATTGAAGTAAAGGTAAAAAATGTGTTAAAAATGATATTTTTCACTATATTTAAAAAGTATGGAACCAGCCCCGGATAGGGTGACACGCGGCAATTCATTGACACCGGGCTTAGCACTAAGCCATGGCATAAATGTTGATGGCCGCCACCCACCAGCCTGCATTTACGATGGTCGACGGCCATAACATCAGTTATACGATGGAGGGACACCTCCCTCGCGCGAACACTCTCGCTCACAGTGCACTCAGCATGGCAGGGGTTATGGAGGGTCAGGTGACTTCGACCTTTGGCAATTTGTTTTTTCATGAGCCTGGACAGAGTGGGTATGCTCTCGCTTCGACTCTCCTCTACATATGGGAGCTCTGGTGCAACCCTGCATCCTTCTCGCTGCAATTCGTGGAGGAAATTCCTGGCAATTTGCTTTTTCATGTGCCTAGACAGAGTGGGTTTGTTCTTGCTCTGGCTCTCCTCATCGTCTAGGAGTTCTGGTGCAGCCCTGCATCCCTCTCGTCTCGGCTCACTCCCATCTCGCTGCACCACCACTATATTGTCATCTATTCCCTGGCAATTATGACCAGAAAGCGGGGCAGACCTTGCCATGGCTCGGCCTGGTACACCCACAAGGCACAACGACAAAGGAAAGAGAAGCTGGAGCGTGCTTTGGCGATGGCAACCTCCATTCTATGAAAGAAGGCACGGGCTGAGAAATTGGCTCTGCATGCCATCATTGCGGAGACAGGCGCCGGATGTAGCAGCGAAACCACGGCAATTAAGCCTGGAGACAAGCAGGAGGAGGGTGTTGCGGACGCGTTTCCCACCTGTTACGTGGAGGAAATTTCGTTTACGGAGGACTTGACGACCACCCCGGAGCCTTAAGCCATGGAGGCGAAACACCGGAATGGAAGCAGCCCAAAAATGGTTCTGGCAAATGACATCCATGGGTGCATTGTTGAGGAAATTCCCTCGCTAGGTGACTACAGCCCCACCAACCATGATATGCAGGCAATGTTTGCGGAAGAAACGCAGGATAAAACCAGAGCAGACGTGAACGCGGTCAACAATAGCTCAGCGAGGAAGGACGAAGTGGATAGTGTAGACCTGATGGAGCTCGATGCTGGAATTGGAGCGACCGTGGAAGTGAGGGATGTATCCATCACCGACGTGGGTATTGGCTTGCATGGCTCTCTCCTCCGTGCAGAGCATCTGGATATGGTGTTTGAACTCTGAGGCCACATGGAAGCCCTGGAGCATAGAGCCCTTCTCATGGGCCAGCGTCTGGACCTGCTCCTTGACGCATACTCCAATGCTCCAGCTAAGCGGAAGTGCCCTCTCTACGCGCAGGCATTTGGCATCCCAGCTGGGTCCATGTGGAAAACAATCAAGGGTGACAGGTCACCGGGTATCTAGGTCTGCTATGTTTTTTTTGTTTCTTAGTTTTATCATGCTATTGTTATATGTCCATTTGGACCATAGCCATCTGTCTTGGTTTCCTCCGGGCATGATAGATGCTATTTTGTTTCTTGTTTTATCATGCTACTGTTATATGTTTTCCAAACTATGCTGGTTTCCGGTAAACGACAGCTTTTTGGTGACTCATACCCATATCACTGTATATTTTGTCAAAATTTCTTCGATAAATTAATATAGCAGGTTCCACCTTTTTTTACTCAAAAAAAAAAAAAGTATGGAACCATAAATTAATTAAGGACACATAATTATATGAAAAATATTAATTTAAAAAAATAAATGGTTTACAACATTTTTAACATTGGATGAAGCATGAAAAAATGATTAAAAACACCATTGAACAAAAAAAATAAAAAAATGAAAACAGATGAAAAACACCGTTGAGAAAAAAAAAATTGAACAATTTGAAAATAGATGAAAAAAAAAACATTTAAAAAAAATTGGAAACATTATGTATCAGAAAATTTAAAATACCTAAAAACCACCTAAAAATGGAGGGGGGGTGGGAGTGCTACCAGTAGCACCATTTTTAAAAACGGGGTAAAAAACTTGACCCCCAAAAAAACGAGAACTCTGTAGAGTTCTCGTTAAGTTGGTAACTATGTTGTGTGTTGAGTTCTACTTTCCTCGTCATTAGAGCATAGCAAAGATTCCAAGTCATCAATGTTTTCATGGAATGACTATGATAACTCCCACTTCTTTCATAGCTCACCCCATCATAGCTAAACTTATTTGATCTTTTTCCCCTTTCAGTGGAGCAACAAATAAATTCATTACAAAAATTGGGTGGTGATAAAGAGTTCGATCAATTTTCCATCATATTTTGTGATGGTGCTTACATTGGGACAACCAAGGTGCTATGGGGAAAATCCGCCTAATATGGATCTAGCGACTAGGCAAATCATTGACACCCTAAAAGACGGAAAAATGTTTTATTCTACCCCAAACTACACACAACCTTACGATAATTAAGGGAAGAGAAATAAGATAGAAATGTGTACCTTAAGTCCTTACGACCAATGTCGATCCCTTATGATTGTTGTTCATTCCAAGATTGCGGGCCTCCTCTCAAAGCTGGCCTGAAACAATGCTTACAGAACAATCTAGGACAACATATGCTTAATTATCAAGATTATTTAAAGAGTTAGTTATTCATGAAAAGATTCATAAACATAAACACATAGACATAATATCTGGGACAAGAACTTTTATCTTTTATTAATAACAAAATCAGAGATTACAACCTGAACATTGTTGGCACCACACCACGAACCTCTTCTGGGTTCCTCTACTGTATCTCCAAGTGCACTATTCCCAATACTGTCTTCACCACCAACATGCCAATACAAGGGGAAGCGATGGATGGAAGGAAATGTTGAGGATAAAACTCAGAGCAAAATGCAGAAAACTTGGGGAACAAAGGAGAAAATTTGGCAAAGGTTTCTTGCCTTTAGTTTGATATATCCAAATGACCCCCCTAGGGACCTATTTATATGAGAAAAAGATGGTTAATTCGTTTCTAGAAGGGCTACAAGAGGTAAGATAGTTGCAAAACCTATGATAGCCCGTAAGCTCCGCCGGAAAGCGCAAATTTTATATTTTTTTGTCACTTTTTAGAGTACACATGTGATTTCAGTAGTGCAGCAAGCCTATGTACACGGGATTTCAGGTATGAAGCTAGCGTATGTATGTTCTCTTCCTATACAACAGGGCACGTATGCCAAGCAAAAAGTTTTTTTTTGAGATGAACTCTGGAAAATGGGTTGGAAGATGTATGAATGAGTAGGACAACCTCAAGGATGCATAGAAGTGGAATTTTGAGTTATAATAGATCCCCCCTAATGTGTGAGGTCAGAAGAGCAATTGATGGCCGAAATACATTACAACATCTTTAATAAAGTGGTAAAGAAATGGAGTCGAGTAAACCCAAGCAAGTATCTGTGAGCACGTCATCTGCAATAAGATAATAATAATCATCGATGAGGGCATTCCCATACTCGAGAGAAGCTAAGCATGGATGCCAATCAAGTACACTACAAATCCATGTCATATATATAGTAATCATGGCTACATGACCAATGTTTATTCCAATATAAAGTGTAGTCATGAACAATACACAACGGATCTACATCTCAAAATCATAAGAAGATATACAATTTCATAGGAGTCTTTAGGAGGCATTAATGCATGTGGCTAGAGATGATAGGTTCATAACTCAAGAAACAACTTCAAGATATTCAAAACTCAGGTATGAGTATAATAGGAGTATAATACTCACTACTTTAAGGTCTTCGACATGTCGTTGTGGAAATACTGGAGGAACTCGATCATCAGGCACCAAACTTCATTGATTATGGATGTGAACTCGACAAGACTCTCGAGATGTCCGACTCATGAAGGTCAAGAGACTTATCGTAGAATGGTCGACTCAGGTTGCAAGACTCACCCTTGGAAAAAATCACGATATATGAAAAGACTCAGGCAACATGTTATTAACATAAGTCTATGACATAGGAGGCACCACAAACTCTCCATGTGTTTGGAAGAGTAACCAAACGGAGGAGGACACAACTCTATGTATTGAGAACAACTTCCTAAGGCCATATTAGATCCCAATGCTTGTAGAACAAACATAAGGATGTGTTTTTTCCAAGGGTGACTAGATTTTTTCCAACAAAAGAGAATGTTTCCTCGTCCCCTCTTTTTGGAATATTTAACTTTTTTATCATTTTCATGTATTTAACAATCTTTAAAAAGAATAAAAGAATGCTACATTACAAGGGAGGAAACGAGTGTCGTGGGCAAGCAAACTGGTTCCAAGTGCATGGAACATACTAATGCTCAGTGCAAGGAGACATGTGCAAGATAAGGACACTCGGGAAAATTCCTCCATGGGTCAAGGTGTCAGATCGCAAGGGAAAAAGTGTTAAAAGGATTGCACCTAAGGAATGCTCTAAAGTTTTAGTAATAGAAACATGAAGTCGACATTAGGCCAAAGACACAAGGATGATACATTCGATGCAATTACAACATGACACAACAAGACTCCTTCCATGTAAAGTTTTACGAGCCCAGAGAAGGTAAGCTCGATGGTTTTTAAATTTTAGAGAGTCTAAAAAACACTAAAAGAAGACTCCAAAGTGATATTTTTCGTAAAGTTAGTCTCCGGGGCTTGAAAAAGAATAAAATTATACCGAGGAGAACTCTTCTAGTCACTAGGGATAGAGTATTCATTTTTCATACTTAGTCCAGTCAGTCTGAAAAAGGGTTGAACTTTTACCAAAAGGATGTCTCTTCAAAACCATTTTAACGAGTGTGACAAAGACAAGATCACTCGACTATATTTTCAATTTTAAGGAGTCTGAAAAGAGCTTAACTATGGACACACCACCTTTTTCCTAGGTTAGTCCCCTGAGCCCGAAAAAGTATAAATCATAACTTAGGAGAAATCTCCTGGCAAGACATGTCTCCCGAGGCGTACCTTTTTCCTAGGTAATCTATTGGTCGGAAAAAGGGTTAAACTTATGCTAAATGGATATTCCTTTTGTACCAATTAATAAGTGTGAAAGGAACAAGGTCACTCAACGATAGTTTCTTGTTTAGGGAGTCTAAAAAGGGCTTAAAGAAGACTCCAAGGGGTTTCCTTTTTTGTAAATAATATCCAAGGCCCGAAAAAGAGATAAATTAAAACCAGGGAGAATGGCCCTTTTTCGCAAATTTAGTCCCTCGGGTCCGAAAAAAGGGTTAAACTTACACCTGAGAATACTCTACTAGTGAATCATATCTCCTAGGGTGTACCTTTTTCGTAAAATTATCCATCCATACCGAAAAAGGGGTAAACTATCACTGGATAGATGTGCCTTCAAATTTCAATTTGATGAGCGTGAAGGGAAACAAGATCGCTCGACAATCTTTTCAATTTTACAGAGTCTGAAAAGGGCTTAAAGAAGACTCCAAGGGGGATCCTTTTCTTAAGTAATCTGAACGAGGTTGAAAAGGATAAATAAATTCTCGTTAGATGTTTCTTTCAAAGTTTAAGTGAGCTTGAAAGAAGACAAACCATGCTCTAGGGGAGTCCCATGGGTATAAGCCAGAAAAAGAATGAAGAAGAAGGATGAGGCTTCAACAAAAAGTCATGGAGGGACTAAACAAGACTCCTGTGCCTATGAAGTACTTTGGCATGGGCATCAAATGGAAAACAAGGCTCTTACTAGGATTCCCATGGAAGGAAGGCTTTACCACATAAAGTACGAAACACTTATCAACAAAGAAGGTTAGTGTCGCAATTCAATGGGGTTGATCCTAAGGCGAAAAGAAGAAGGAAACGGATAATGAAAAATTACAAGTAGGGAAAAAATCTAAACTATATGCCAGTTTCAAGGTCAATACCTGTCAGAACAAATCGATATGATGAACAAATGTCAAAGAAAAATGTCTCCAAGATCCTGCATATAAGGCCAATAACACTCATCCAGAAGTTAATAAATACAATATAGATAGAAAATTTGGAAAATAAGAGGTGCCATTGAATACAAAAATTGAAAATAACAAACCTAGACTGTACAATATGGTACAAGGAACCGCACAACCTTATGTCTCATGCATAATATTGGTTCAAGTAGAGCCCATTGCTAGGCGCTGACCATGATTCTCTTCGATAGTCAACCTGGAAAGTCTCCCAAAAGGAAATAAAACACAAACCACAACGTAATTATTCCCACAATATACAATCTGTAGTCATGGCTTCAAGGATAGCCTCATCCAAAGGAAACTCAAAATCTGAGAAATAACACAAACGAGGAGGATCGACAGTCCCAAAGAGAAAAGAAAATTGACCATATTCCATATGATGATGGAGGTTCTAGTCATGGTTGGAAGAGTCTATCAATGAAGAATTACAAGCATAAAGGCTTGAGGATCTACAAATAATGAGATTAGACTAAAAAAAAAACTCAAAATCACTTGGACCAAGAGGGGGAAGCAAAGGCTCTCAGTCCCCCATTGGATAAACCAACGGATCAATTGTTGAGACCAAGTCTCGAGAAGGAAAACATGAGTGAACAAGTTCCTGCTTAGGAGCAATTGAACAATTTCTTGGCGGGGTAGAGTCAACATGAAAACTAGGAACGTATAAAGGGGCATCCTAAAATAAAATTGAATTAGTATGGTGATTATCATATGCCAACTAGTCGATAGTGATAATGCTTCCATTGTGATGGAAATACATCACCCGAAAGAGAGTAGACACCATAGTGTTCATAGCATATACATAATCACACCCGAGAATCATATTGATATCTAATGGGCCTTGCATCACTATAACATTGACAAGGAAAGTCTTCCCACCTAACGAGATAGGAAACTGAGGAAGAATCCCCAAATATTCACTAGGACGTCTGTCAAACTCCAACAGCTCATGCAATGCAGACAAAATATTGAGAGAACCCAAATCTTTCCAATCCAAGGAGGATAAAATACTTGTGTAGGCTCCTTCATATACAATACATCAGTAAATGTTTTTTTGAATTAACTTCAAACTTTATTTGAAAGGGTGAAAAAGAAGGAAGATGAGGCTCAACAAGGTCATTCCAATCAAAGGAAACCATCCTAGGTCTTGGAGGGGGTGTGCTCGAAGTGAGCAAAATGCCCCCTTGTTCTGAAAGTACTAAACTGGAAATGATAAAACATAGTCAATAGACACATCACTCCCCATAAGAAGAGTGGGATCAGCCAAATATTGCATCAACATTACCACTTTGGTAGAATTGACACTCTCCAAGAGAAGAGTGGTATCAACCGAATATTGCATCGGTGTGACCACTTTGGTAGACAAAACACTCTCCAAGAGAAGAGTGGGATTGGTCGAAGATTGTCAACCACTGGTTAAAAATGTTGTGAGACAACATGGTCTAAAGGTGCATCACCCCCCAAAAGAAGAGTGGGATCGGTTGAAGATTGCATTGGAATGACCACTTAATCAACCAAAGGATGAAAATATTGTGGGGAAATCGAAGAAGACTTAGAATTAGAAGAGCTTGCAGTCATGGACCACAATCTTCGTGCCTCTAGAATGCTAGGGAACAGATGAGTAAGGTGATCACCCTTGCAAATCTTACCAGGGAACCTAGTCTTATGTCTTATTCGTCTAGGTTTCTCAATAGAGTCAATGCCGCCAGCATGACTACAAGTGGTTGGTTGCTTTTCCTCAACATGACTCGCAGAGGTTGTTGAAAACTCTCCAACATGACTAGCAGAGGTTGGTTGTTGAACTCTAGTATGACTCGCATGGACTAGGTTCGTGCCCCCATCATGAATTGCAGTGGTTAGTTTTACACCTCCAACATGATTTAAATAGGTTGGTGATTAGTCGATAACATGACTCACAAAGGCTACAAACCTATCACCAGTATGACTAGCAATGACTGGACTTTTCCCCCCAACATGACTTGTAGAGGTTGGGTTCTTTCCCCCGGCATGACTTGCAAAGATTGAGTGTTGGTCATCAACATGACTTGCAGAGGTTGATGATCTATCTCAAATATGACTCATAGAGGTTGGTGATTTCTTCTTCTTATTGAGGTCTCCTTGTATGCATGTGAATGAGTCTCCAAATAAATACATTTTCCTTCAATAGTGATTTCCAACTTCATTATTTTTTACAAGTATGTACTATGAGAATTTGTTTGTGTCTTGGATATTGTTGAACTAAGAAACAACATCAAAATATGGCTCTGGTGGAATATAATTCTACGGCTATTCCAAAGTGATCAAACATGATAAATATTTTTTGACACATTATAGACTTGGTATAGTTCTACACACTAAAATGTTTCCAATGGTGCAAAAATCACCTCAATCAAAGTTTGTATGTGAAATTGATGCCTTCCACAAATTGACCTAACCTATTGACCACCATGGTACTAAGTGGATGTCACCTTGGCCCCTGTTACTCACACATGTGGGGATAATCATGTGTGGACTTTAAATAATATTCTAAAGGGTTCAAAACCCTAACATTAAGTGAGATTTGAGGCATGCAAAAAACCTAACAATAACCCTAACCTTAGACGACTATCAAGTTATGTTAAATACTAAACCACTAGGAAAGGAAGGGGTTCCATTCTCTTGGTATTATTATTGTTCCATGGTTTATCAAAGCATCTAGTAGTGGGATATTGAATCATAACAAAGGAGGTAAAATATTATGTAGTAGCCATTCAGTTCGCAATGACCATGAACACTCCATAGTGAGTGTCTCTTTCTTTGTACTTGCATTTCATAACTGAGAAAAAAGAGAGCATAGCATAGGCCTCACCTTATAACTGGGTGTTCTCCTATATTAGGTTTTCTAAGTCACATCTTGTGTTTATTTGTGTGGATAGTAAATTCATTTGATTATTTATTTCATTTTGATTTAAGTTATTTCCAAAATTTTGAGCATTGTGCTAGTAATATTAAATTTAAAATATAAATTAATAAAATACATAATAAAATATTTAAAAATACTCTAAGATGTATTCTCATGAACATTTCCAATACAATACGCACAGAAGTTTACAAATCAAAAAGTTTATAACTAATTTCATCAACTAATCACATTACAAGAACTTTGATAACAATAAGTTAGTTTTTTTTATTTAGTTTCATTATGTATAATATTTTTAACATAATTAAACCCTTTGATTTAATTAAAAAATTAATCATTTTTTTTTTCGTCTACTAAGGATATTGAATTTTTATTGACTTCAAAAGTAATACCTGTAGTAACAATGTAGTAAAGGATTATAACTAATTCCATCAACTAAACACGTTAAAAGAAATGTGATAATGACAAGTTAGTGCTTTTCTAGAGCATTATTATGTATAATATTTTTAGATAATTAAATCCCTTTGATTTAATGAGAATAATTTTGTTTTTCTACATTGAGGATATTGATTTTTTTTTTCCTTTGGAATAACTTTTAGGGAAACTCATCAGGAACTTCTCATTTCGAGGATGGCATTCGGGGTAAACCAGATTTTGTAGAAAGTTAAGGATTTTTCGATAGCGTGTTCATTTAAGAGCTCAACATATTACTTGCGGGAATTGAACCTAGGTGGGGGGAAGACACTCGAGGGCGTCTTTAATTGTCTACTCAATCGCCTAGACGTGGTTGTTTCTCCATAATTAATAATCATTAAAAACTGCTCCTCAACACAAACCACTCGAACTAAACCAAATTAACATTAAATTGTTATTAACTTAAATATTAAGATTTTTCATAACAATATAGATTTCATAATTAATTTCATTAACAAATTGATTTAAAATAAATTTGATAGTCACAAGTTAAGTTCAACATTGAACAAAAAATTTGATGATGACAAGTTAAGTTTAGATACACTATAAACACAGAAAACACATACACAACAATCAAATAGTATCACTTAAATTCTTAAGAAAGACATAATTGTTATAAAAAAAAATTAAACTAAGATGAGAAGATATACATTAGAAGTGCGTTATTTTGATGGTAAAAGGTACTAAAAAAAATTAATTTCAAAATTTTTATTTGGAGAAAGAGAGTGTCCCCTCCAAAAATTGTATTTTTTCTTGAGCATAACTCCATGATATTTTTTCGATCTCTAACACTTTTATTACTATGTTCATAAATTCCATTTTTGATCAACCTATATTTTGACTACATCTTCCAACTTGTCTTAAATTATGTAGAAACCCAAATATATTTGCCTATATGTATCAAAACCATACACAAATATTTTTGTGCATCATTTAATTTAAAAAAAAAAAAAAATCATCTCTTATTAGAGTTTAGGTTTTGAAAGGTTTCATCTTCTAAGGTGGAGAACATTGGTTTGAAATTTCCTTCTCAGATATGGTTCATCAATGAGATTTTTAATGAAAACAGTTGATTGTCTTTTTTGTTACTCTATTTATAATATTACAAATACTAAAAATTTGGGGAAAAAATAAAGATATAGTTCATAATAAGTAAAAAATATCAATCTAAAAAAGGAAAAAAAATTAAATTTCAAAGCATGTTACTATGAATTAATAAAATGAAACATATGTATTAGAAATAATTATTCAAACTGTATTTAGTAATTATACAAATTTTGTGGCAACAGTGAGCTACAATTGAAATTCTATCTGCAACCTGCATCTTTTGAACTTTGAATTTTCCCCTGTTCTCTTTGATGGCAGCCACTGCTGGAGGTGGCACTACCCCCTCTTTTAGGAATTTCATGGCTAGCAGCAACCACACTTCTACGCGCCAAAATTCAAACCTTACTAAATCAGGATCTGACCCAACACAATTGAAGACAAAGCCAAATGATGATTCACCAAGCCCAATGGAGGAGGAACATAAGACAGCTCCTAATCCTTCACTCCCAGTGGTGACACAGTAGGATCATAACTCGGCGAATTTGATAAAAGGCTAGTCCTCTACCTGCATTCCCCAAACCAATTAAATTATGCATTATGAGATCCAACTCCCAACAATGGCACATAACATCCAATATATGAAAGATCATGCCCTGATATGCAAATTCATGGGATTATGGCCCTCAGAAAAGGCCCTTCTCTGGTGGATTAAATCTATATGGAATCCAAAAGGAGATGTAGATATGAATTTGATATCTAAAGGTTTCTTCACCACTATATTAAATTTGAAAGAGGATAGAGAAATAATATTTTAGAATGACCCTTATTTCTTCAATTCATCAGGTCTTTACTTAAGAATTTGGAAACAAAACTTCATTTCAGAGAAAGATTACTTCACTACAGCTTTGGTATGGATCCAACTGTACTCCCTTCCGCAAGAATATTGGCATCTTGAGATCTTAGAGGGAATTGGAAATACGTTTGTCTCCTTCGTCAGAATAGAAGATGCTACCCAACAAGGAAGATACACCTCATATGCCAGGATATGTTTTTATCTTGATGTTTCAAAAATTTTACCTGCCTCAATCAGCCTCTGATATAGGGGTACATAGTGGATCCAAACTATTGATTACAAACACATTCCTTTCCATTTTCATAAGTGTCATTCCCAAGGCCACCTCTTTATGGATTCCCCCTTAAATAAGAATGTGGACCAACCAAAATCCCACCAATAAAATGATGCATAAGGTTTCGAAAAGGTCGCAATGAAAAGAAAGATCTGCATAAAGACAACACCCCATCCTAACCCCAAGGGCCCCAAAACCAACAACAATTTCGAACAACTCTCTAAAATTGAAGAACAAAGTCGAGCCTAGTTGGAGACCCATCATTTGCCTTCGAAACAAACCCAGATCCACCCTTCAGCTCCGAAACCTAATAGCCAGGGGGGCACAAACCCAAATCTGCATCAAGAAATCCCAATAATCAAATATCAAGACGAAGAAATGAAGAATATAGAGGAAAGAAAAATATATTAGGACGATATTGATGAGATGGAATTAGAAGGACTGGACCTTCAAAGCATAGCGGTCGCATGCGCAAGACAAGAAGTCCACTCCATCCCAGAAAATCAAATCTATCTCTTGAAATCAACTCTCCTCAAGTCAAAACACAAGGACAGAGAAGAAACTACTCTGAAAGGTAAGCACCCAATTTCTTATTCTCTATGCATTAAAAATATTGTAGCCAGGGAAGCAATCAAAATAACTAAAGAAGATAAAAAAAAGAGGATGCCCTTCTAATAAACAACTATTACAAGAACTAGGTGAACTCTTAGTCAATTTGGGAAAAATAAAGAGCATGGTGGAGAATTTATCATCCCAACCTCCTCATTCTCAATGAAAGTCATCTCATGGAATGTAAGAGGCCTCAATGGCCCAAGCAAACACAAATCCCTTAAAACTATTTTTTTTAAAGAAAATCCAGCAATAATGATGATTCAAGAAACTAAATGCATGTCATATGTCCTGGAAAAGATAGATTCAAAGTGTTGGAGAGGATTCCATTTGGAAACAATTGATGTTACAGGAGCCTTAGGGGGTTTGGCCATCCTTTGGCACCCATATTTCATCCTCCTTAACTAATTCTTTGCTACCCGCCACTCCCTCTCAACAACTTTCCAATTAGTAGGGTCAGAACAATTAGATGTCGTTTCCAATGTATATGGCCCTAAAATTCTTCAAGATAAGTTAGCCTTTCATTTTCATTCAAAATATTACTCCTCTGACCTTCCATAAACCATGGTTTTTGGGGGGTATTTTAACATAATTTCTTCACTCTTGGAAAAAAAAGGGGGGGATCAATCGACTAGAGCAAGACTTGGAGAGGTTTAAAGAAACAATATAAGTCTTGCATTTCGTGGATTGAGAAACCAATAATGGAAATTTTACATGGAACAATCATAGGAGAGGCTCACAGAAAATATCCTCTTGCTTGGATCGTTTCTTGGTTTATGAATCCCTACTCCATATTAATTATGCTATAGAAACTTCTATCATTCCCTTCCAGGGTTCGTATCACTGCCCAGTGAGCATTTCCATAGACATCCAAGCCAGTCCCAAGAAACTCCCCTTCCATTTTGAATATTTATGGCTAAACAAACACTCCTTCCAGGAAAAGTTTGATAATTGGTAGAAATCAATAGCTATCCAATCAGGCTCCCCAATGTATCGTTTGCAGCAATGCCTGAAAAATTTAAAACCACAAATCAAAAAATGGAACAAGGAAGAGTTCAACAACATTTTCTCATCTAAATTTTTTTTGATGGAAAATATGAAACAAATGCAACAAAGGATGATTGATCCAAGTGGATATCGGTGGCCACCCACCTCTTCCAAATGTCTCACATATAGTTTTCCAACGGGCTATAGTGCGCCTAAAATGGATATCATATGCAAAAGTTATGACCCTGGGAAGTTGATGTACCAACTTACCCCTTCAGGGCCCACATGACTTTTGGCACTTCATCTCCTAGGGTTAGGTTTTTGTATGTCTAGGGATTTCTTATTACTTCTTGATGCTAAAAAGGGATGGAGGCCTCATTGTAATGTTCTCATACAAATGCATGTATCTGTCACATCTCTTCTCAGATATTAGCTACCACCATTTGAGAAAGATTGTTTCATTCTGTGTTTTACAGTTTTAGCAGATTTCTTTGTTGAATAGAAATTAAGTTTCACTTTATCTTTGTTATTGTCATCTGTATATCTTTGTTAATGTTATAAATTTGTTTTTCATTTCATTTTTCTCATAAATTTGGATCAGTGTTATCAGAGCAGTCTTCTCTTCATTTGTTTCTTTGTGCATGTCCCCAACAAGGTCAGGGTATAAGAAGTTGCGACTCGAACCAATTGAGCCCTTGCAAGATCGGCCTCTCCGAACCCTATGGTTTCCCATGGAGGAAGAAAACAGAGACGTTGGGGTAGGATATATCTTTAAACTATTTCTTGAGGAATCCCTCTTACGACTGAGGAATGAGATGATGGATAATTTTGCACAAATCCTTAGACGAATACCAAAAGGTGACGCATCTTCCTCAAGTGGAGGCACCACCCCCTTCAAGGTACAGATCAATTTTGATATTCCTATATTTGAAGGTCAAATATATGCGTATGTTGTAGACAAATGGTTAAACCTTCTAGAAAGGTATTTTTTATTGAATAGAAGTTAAGTTTCATTGTATCTATGTTATTGTTCTATGTATATATTTGTTAATGTTATAGATTTGTGTTTCATTTCATTTTTCTCATAAATTTGGATCAGTGGTAACAGAGCGGTCTTATGTTCATTTGTTTCTCTGTGCATGTCCCCAATAAGGTCAGTGTATAAGCAGTTGGGACTCGAACCAATTGATACTTTGCAAGACCGGCCTCCCAAAACCCTACGGCCAACCATGGAGGAAGAAAACAGAGATGATGGGGCAGGATATCCCTTTAAACTATTGCTTGAGGAATCCCTCTTACGACTGAGGAATTAGATGACGGATAATTTTGCAAAAATACTTAGAAGAATACCAAAAGGCAACGCATCTTCCTTGAGCAGAGGCACCGCCCCCTTAAAGGTACAGATCAATTTTGATATTCCTATATTTGAAGGTCAAATAGATGCGTATGTTGTAGACAAATGGTTAAACCTTCTAGAAAGTTATTTTTTTGTCTATAATTTTTTCAATAGAGAAACAATTACATTTGCGCTCCTTAAGGTTATCCCCCATGTCAAATATTGGTGGGAGAGTTTCTGTGAGCAAAAGGAAACAAAGGGATCTACATTATTTGTAGTCACACCCACTTGGGGTTCTTTCAGGGATGATATTAAGAAACAACACTACCATGTTGGAAGTTATGACAACTTATATACAATATGGACCACAGTGCGGTAGGAAAGGGACCAAATAGTTCCAGAGTTAACCAATGTCTTTCATACCTTGCACATCATGTTGTGTATCAAAGACTTTGAGTGACATCTAGTGCTCAAGTATTGCGACGGTCTGCATAGATACATCGAGAAAGAAATTTAGTTTTTGGACATCTCGTTCTTGGGCACGACCTATCGATATGTCGTCAAAATCGAGCAGAAGATTAAACAAAAGATGTGGAATTTTAGGTCCTATAACCCCTCAAAGCATAAGAATGGAAAAGGAAGCCCCAACCCGTAGAACAAATGGCAGAGAAAGGATGGATAGCCTCAGGAAAACCAATCTAAACCAAAAAAAAGAAGGAGAATGGGAAGACAAATAAAGACACTAGGAAGTGGTGTGAGTTCCATAAGAGACCTTCTCATAACACCATTGAATGCCACTCAAAGCAGTCATTGGTGATCGAGGTGAAAGCCTTTGAATCAGATGTGGGCTCCAACTCTATGTCATAAATAGAAAAGGGGAGATGGATCATTAATGCAGAATCCAGTTCCATCACTGCTACCACCAAGGTCCAGCCCAGTGAACCTGATGAACCAAAGGAATTTGAGCGACTCTTTCATTCACAGATGTGGGTGAGGGGTACTTCATTGCACTTCATCATTGATAGTAGTAGCTATAAGAAGCTCATATCAGCAAATCTCGTCAAGCGGTTGTCACTGTTGACAACACCACACCCACAAATGTACACCATTGGTTGGCTCTGCCAAGGGAGCGATCTCCACGTCAGCCAATAGTGTCACATTCCTTATGGCATCAAGCCTTTCAAAGATGAGGTATTGTGTGATGTCACCCCACTTAAAGTTTGTGATGTTCTTTCGGTCCAACCTTATTTATGGAAATGTCATGTTGTATATGAGTCTAGGCCATGTAGTGTTATTATTACTTTGGATATGAAATTGTATAGAATACCCGAGGTAGTCCCACCTACTTCCATTTCCTTGATCTATGCTAAGAAATGCAAGAAGGTCATCTCTCAAACCGGGGAGTTTGTCTTCTTCGGGATTCATTCTCAAAGTGAGCAGAAGGTTTCAACCACATCCATGGCCTCCACAATAGGTCTCTCCACATAGTAGAAGAATACAAAGACATATGCTTCTCACCCATTGGGGTACCTCTGCACTGGTAGGTCAAGCACTCAATCGATTTGGCCCTGGCGCATTGCTACCAAATGGGTTAGTATATCGTTGCTCTCTATCAGAAAATGAGGAAATCAAGTGCCAGATCCAATGTTTTTTCGAAAAGGGGCACATCTAACCAAGCTCATCACCTTGTGGAAGCCCGATCGTGCTTGTGTAAAATAAAGACGAGGCCTGGCGACTCTGCATTGATTATTGGGCCCTAAATAAAATCATAGTCAAGCACTAGTACCCAATTCCATAAATTGACGATCTCCTTCACCAGCTCAAGGGGGCCAAATACTTCAGTAAGATTGATCTGGCGTTCGGCTACCACCAGGTCCCAATATAACAGACTGATGTATGGAAGACCACCTTCAAGTCCAAAGAAGGTATTTTTGAATGGTTTTTCATGCCCTTCATCTTGACAAATTCCCAAGCAACTTTCATGAGGATGATGGATGATATGTTGTGGCCTTTCACTAATTATTTTGTGGTGGTGTATCTGGATGACATCCTCATCTTTAGCAAGAGTTGGGCAGAACACCTGCAGCATATTCAGCAGGTTTTGCACACTCTTCAACAACACAAGATATATGCAAATTTGTAAAAATGATCCTTTGGAATGAATAGGGTCCAGTACCTAGGATACATTGTTGATGAGCATTGGGTGCATGTCAATCCAACAAATATCTAGGTCATTTGTGATTGGTCGACGCTGACCACACTCACTGAGATTCGGAGCTTCTTAGGCCTTTCCAATTTCTATCGCAGGTTCATGTTGGGATTCTCCCACATTATATTGGCCCTTAGCCAAGTGACCAAGGGTGGAGGAAAGGAAAATTTTGTGTGGGTTCAGTCACAATAGAAAGCGCTTGATGATTTTAAACAACGCTTGTGTTCATCCTTGGTGCTCTCATTACCCAACTTACAACAGAATTTTGAGATTGAGACAGATGATTCAGACTATGCTTTGGGCATATTTCTCACTTAGCATGGACATATCGTATCCTATCATAGTGAGACACTATCATATACTGTCTGTAAGTACCCCACTTATGACAAATAAATGTACTCCATTGTACAATCTCACTTCCAGTGGAGGCATTGAATTCTCATGAAGTAGACAGTCATCCACACTGATCATAAGCCTCTACAATTCATGTAGACACAAGGAAAATTGTAGAATGATCGCCATCAGAAGTTATCCACATACTTGTAGCAGTTCCATCTCAACATCAAGTATAATATAGGGAGCACCAACTGCATTGCTAACTGCCTCATTCAACCTCCATATGTTGCATTAACCATGGTGCTACACTCTTGCAGACATGAGACCTCTCAGTGGCCCCAACTATATGAGAGTGATCCTAACTTCACCATTACCTACCATGTGTTGGGAACAAACACAGTTGTCACTGATTTCCATCTTCAGGATGGGTTGTTGTGCCATCTATGTGTCCCATAAAGCGAGCGAGTGATTTGGGAATCTCACTACAGTCGGGTGGTAGGACACTTGGTCGTAGAAACTACAGTGGAAGTGTTGCAATAACATTTCTATTGGTAAAAGCATCGACAGTATCTCATCAAGTATATCAGGTCTACAATGACTTGCACCATTTCCAAATTGACCACTAAGAAAAAAGGCATGTACACTCCTCTTCCTACTCCCGACAGGCCCTAAGAATCCATCTCAATGGACTACATGTGAGAAATTCCTTCAACCAAGCAGGGAAATGATTGTGTTTTTGTGGTGGTTGATCGATTTTCCAAGATGGAAATTATGGCCTCCTACAAGAAAGGAAAAACAACAGAGGCCACTGCCAATATATTCTTCGACCGAGTGTGGGTACATTTTGGGATACCAAAAAATATCATCTCATATCGAGATAGTCAGTTCCTCAGCACATTCTGTTCGATCCTTTGGTCATGGATAGACACCAAGCTCACCAAATCCACGACCTTTCACCCCCAAACGGATGGCCAAACTGAGGTCGTCAAAAAGATGATTTTACACATCTTGCGCATGTACAATTCCAAGAATCCACGCACATGGGAAGAGAGTCTTACCTATGTTCAACATAGTTACAACAGAGCCATACATTGCTCAACTGACCACAACCCATTTCAGGTGGGGTTGTGATTTCAACCACTGGGTCCCATGGATGTTTCACTACCCCTTGCATACACATAGGTATAATCGTCCCATGCTGAAACCAAAGTCGACAAAGCCACCCAATTCATTGAACGAATCATTCACATCCTCCAACAGGTTCAGGATATTTTTCAAAATTCCAACACCAAGTAAAACCAGCGGCATGATGAACATCGGGTGCCACACAAGTTTCAGGTGGGAGATAAAGTTTGGTTGAATTTTTAGAAAGAACACCTTATAGGATCCCGTCGGAAGCTTCGCCCACTCTGATATGGACCTTACACCATCACCAAGGCTGTGGGTGATAAATATTTTGAGCTCAACATTCCCCTCTTCATTGGATTAAACCCAATCTTTAATGTGGACCTCCTTCAGCCATACTTTCCACCATTATTGAACAACTCAGAGATAGCATAACAGTTGACATTGACCAAGCTCAACCATAACTACATGGAACATGCATCCACTGAACATATCATGGACACACAGGTCAAGGGTACTCGCCAACAGAAGCTTCAATTTTATCGTGTTGTCAAAGTGTGGCAACTCCTACACCAAGACAAGTGGATCACCTGAGGCCAAATTCAATAGAAATTTCTTTATCTTACGGGGGAACTCAATGCAATGGAGACCATTGATTCCTAAGGGGGGAGGATTGATCCAGGTGGATATCGGTGGCCACCCATCTCTTCCAAATATCTCACATACAATTTTCATCTTGGCAGTTTCTTTCTAGCTTTTCGAGGCCTAGCTTTCCAGAGCCATTTTTAGGCCAATCAAAGTCACACTATAGATAGAGTCAGAGTGTGATAGAATAATGTGTATTCCTTGGATATGAATTTTCAACGGGATACCGTGCACCTAAAACAGAGATTATATGACAAAGTTATGACCCGAGGAAGTTGATGTACCAACTTACCCCTTCGGGGCCCACATGACTTTTGGTGCTTCATCTCCTAGGGTCAAGTTTTTGGATGTCTAGGGTTTTTTTATTACTTATTGATTCTATAAAGGGATGGACACCTCATTGGAATGTGCTCAGACAAATGCACATAGCCACCACATCTCTTGTAAGATATTAGCTACCAACATTCGAGCAAGATTGTTTCATTCTGCATTTTACAGTTTCAACATATTTCTTTATTGAATAGAAGTTAAGTTTCAATGTATCTATGTTATTTTTCTTTGGATATATGTGTTAATGTTATAGTTTTATGTTCCATTTCATTCCACTCATAAATCTATATTAGTGGTATCAGAGTGGTATGCTCTTCATTTGTTTCTCTGTGCATGTCCCTAATGAGGTCAAGGTATAAGCAGTTGGGACTTGAACCAGTTGAGCCTTTGCAAGATTGGCCTCACTGAACCCAACGGCCACCCATGGGGGAATAAAAGAGAGACGATGGGGCAGAATATCCCTTTAAACATTTTCTCTAGGAATCCCTCTCATGACAGAGGAACGACATGATGGATAATTTTGCACAAATCCTTCGACGGCTTCCAATAGGTGACACATATTCCTCGAGCGGGGGCACCTCCCCCTTCAAGGTACATATCAATTTTTATATTCCTATATTTGAAGGTAAAATAGATGAAGATGTTATAGACAAATGGTTAAATCTTCTAGAAGGGTATTTTTTTGTCCATACCTTTTCCGATAGAGAAAATATTATATTTGTGCTCCTTAAGGTCGTCTCCCATGGTAAAGATTGGTGGGATACTTTCTGTGAGAAAAAGGAAACAAAGGGATCTACATTATTTGTAGTCACACCCACTTGGGGTTATTTTAGGGATGTTACTAGCGAACAATACGACCCTTTTGGAAGTTGTGATGACTTATATACAAGATGGACCACATTGCAGCAAGAAAGGGACCAAATAGTGTCAGAGCTCACCAATGTCTTCCATTCCTTGTGCACCAAGATGGGTATCAAAGACTCTGAGATACATCTAGTGCTCAAGTACTATAGAGGTTTTCATAGATACATCCAAACAAAAATTGATTTTTTGGACATCTCATACTTGGGCACGACCTATCAATATGTTGTCAAAATCGAGCAGAAGCATAAACAAAATATGCGGGAGTTTGGGTCTGTGAACCCCTCACAACAGAAGAAAGGAAAAGGTGGGCCTAACCTACATAACAAAGGGAAGAGTAAGTATGGACAGCCTCAGGACAACCATTCTAAACTACAAACAAATGAGGGAAATGGGAAGACAAAGAAATGCATTGGGAAGTTGTGTGAGTTCCATAAGAGCCCTTGGCATAACACCATTGAATGTCGTTCAAAGAAGTCATTGGTGGCCGAGGTGAAAGCCTATAAATTAGATGTGGGCTTTGACTCTGAGTCAAAACCAGAAAAAGGGAGTCGGATCATTGAAGAAAAACCCAGTTCCACCGTTTCTACCACCAACGTCCATCCCGGTGAACCTAATGAACCAGAGGAAGGTGAGAGCATCTTTCATTCACAAATGTGGGTGAGGGGTACTCCGCTACACTTCATTGTTGATAGAAGTATCTATAAGAACCTCATCTCAACAAAGGTCATCAGGTTATTACCTCTGCCAACAACACCACATCCACAGTCATACACCATCGGTTGGCTCCACCAAGGGAGTGATCTCCACATCAACCAATAGTGTCGCCTGCCCTAAGGAAACAATCCCTTCAAAGATGAGGTATTGTGTAATGCTACCCCACTTGAAGTTTTTGATTTTATTTTGGGCCAACCTTATTTATGAAAATGTCATGTTGTGTATGAGTCTAGGCCTCATAGTGTTATTGTTGCATTGGAGTGTTATTGTTGCATTGGACAGGAAATTGTACAGGATACCCGAGGTAGTTCCACCTACTTCCATTTATTTTATCACTTCTAGACAATGTAGGAAGGTCATCTATCATACCAGAAAGTTTTTTTTATTCATGATTCATGCTCAAAATGAGTGGAAGGTTGTAGCCACATCCATGGACTCCGTGGAAGGTCTCTCCACGCAACAGAAGCAAGTGGATAATTTCATGGAAGAAGACAAAGACATATTATCCTTACCCACTGGGGTACCTCTGCACTATCAAGTCAAGCACTCAATTGATCTTACCCCTGGTGCACCACTACCCTATGGGCCAGTCTATCCTTGATCTCTGTCAAAAAATGAGGAAATCAAACACTAGATCCAAGAGCTGCACGAAAAGGGGAAAATATGACCAATATCATCACCTTGTGGAAGCCCAATCATGCTTGTCGAGAAGAGAGACGGGACCTGGCGAATCTACATTGATTACCAGGCTCTAAATAAAATCACAGTCAGGAAACGGTACCCAATTCCCTGAATTGACGATATCCTTGACCAACTCAAGGGGGGAAAATACTTCAGTAAGATTGATCTAAATTCTGGCTACCATTGGTTCCCAATAGAGCAGACCGATGTATGGAATATTTCCTTCAACTCTAAGGAAGGTCTTTTTGAATGGTTTTTCATGCCCTTCAGCTTGACAAATGCCCCAACAACTTTCATGAGAATGATGGAAGATATTTTGTGACCTTTCACCAATTATTTTGTAGTGGTATATTTGGATGACATATTCATCTCCAGTAAGAGTTGGGAGGAACACTTGCAGCATATTCA
>ML865491.1:7339-22025 GCA_009831015.1 Picea engelmannii | reverse complement strand
GGGGATTAGAGAGAGACAGTATGAGAGTGTGAGAGGGGGAGAGAGGAAGAAAAAGATATTTTGTGAGAGTGATGGATAGGGAGACAAAGAGGGGGTTAGAGAGAGAGAGAGAGGAAGGGAGGGAGAGAGGAAAGGGGGGTAGATGGAGGAAAAGAGAACAAAGGGGGGAGAGTGGGGGAGAGAGAGGGGGGGGCGAAGATATCGTGAGTAAGAGAGGGAGGGTTATATGCAAGAGAGAGAAGAAGGGGAGAGAGATATAAGGGGAGGGAGAGAGAGGGCCAATAAGAGAAAAAGAAAGGTCGAGAGTGAGATGGAGAGAAAGAGAGAGAAGGGGTATAGAGAGAGGGAGGAGGGAGAGAGAAAACAAGAGTAGAAGAGAGGTAAAGAGTGAGATGGAGAGAGAGGGGGGGGGAGGTAGAGAGAGAGAGGTAGGTAGAACAAGGGGCAAAGAGAAAGAGGGGAGAGAGAGAGAGAGAGAGAGAGAGAGAGAGAGAGGTTATAGATGTAGGAGATAAAGAGAGGAGAGATAATGGGAGGGAGGGAGAGAGAGAAAGAGGGAGGAGGGGTATAGAGAGAGAGTGTGTGAGTGTGAGTGGGGGAGAGAGAAATAAAGAGAGGGGGGATGGACAAGGAGTGTTTTAAAGTGTGATAGGGAGGGAGAGAGACAAAGAGAGGGGGTAGAGAGATAGAGAGAGAGGAATCAGGGGAGAGGGAGGGATGGGGGTAAAAAAAGGTAAAGAGATAAAGGGGAGGGGAGAGAGGAAGGGAGATACAAAGTTATGGGGAGATAGGGGTAGATGTATGAGAGAGAGAGGGAGGGAGGGGGAGAGAGAGAGAGAGGGAGAAGGGGGTAGAGAGAAAGTGAGACAAAGTGTTAAAGGAATGGGGGAGATAGAGGGAAAGGGGGGTAGAGATATATAAATAGAGAAGGGGGAGAGTGGAGGAGAGACGGGGAGGGGGATACAATGATTGAGAAATGGAGGGGGATACAAAGTGAGGGGTAGAGAGGAGTACATAAAATGGAGAGAGTGGGGGGAGAGGGAGACAAGGTGAGGGAGGGAAAGAGACAACAAGAGTATAAGAGAGCTTGAGAGTGAGATGGAGAGATATATGGATAAGGTAGAGAGATAGGGAGGAGGTAACGAAATTGAGGGAGGGAGAGAGAGAACAAGAGCATAAGAGATGTCTAGAGTGAGATGGAGAGAGGTAGAATGAGAAAGAGAGAAAGACGGGCAGAGCGAGAGAGCGACATTGGTGGGAGAGAGGTGGGAGAGAGAGGAGGGGGTAGAGCGGGGGAGGTACAAAGGGGAAGAGAGAGAGAGAGAGAGAGAGAGAGAGAGAGTCAAAGAGGGGCTATATAGAGGAATGTATGTGAGAGTGTTATGCATGGAGAGGAAAGGTCTAGGTATAGGTCATGGTGTAATTCCAAGTTTATTTATAGGTCTTTCCATGACATGCCATATCTACGTCAAGGTTGTTTCTTTACTTACCATGCCTTGCCTTTCCTCACAATGTACCAAACCTTCTAGTGTGTGAGAGTGTGAGAGGGAGAGAAACGAAGACAAAGAAGGAAGGTAGAGAGGGAGTGTGAGAGATTGTGGAAGGGAGAGAGAGGAAGGAATAGAGGGGGGATAGAAAGAGTATGTGTAATAATGTGGGAGGGAGAGAGAGAGGAAGGCATAGAAGGGTGGTAGAGAGTGAGAGTGTGAGAGGGAGAGAGAGGAATACAGAGAGGGGGGTAGAGAGAGAGGTAAATGTAGGAGACAGGGGTAGATCTAGGAGAGATAGAGAAGAGATAATGGGAGGGAAGGGGAGAGAGAGGGAGTAGAGGGGAGAGAGAGAGTGTGTGAGAGTGTGATATGGGGAGATATAAATGCAAGGAGGATGGATAAAGAAAGAGTGTGAGAGGGAGGGAGAGGGAGACAAAGAGGGGGGTAGAGAGAGGAATAGTGAAAGGAAGGGGGGGAGAGGGTGACATAKAAAGGGGGGTTAGAGAGAGAGTGAGAGGAAGGGGGGATACATAGGGAGAYAGAGAGGGGAAATRGAGAGAGAAAGAGGGGAAAAKAGAGMGTGAGATTGAGACTAACAACKASGAGAGAGGGAAAGGGTGGGAGAGAGGTGGAAGAGAGAGGGGGGSTAATAAGGGAGGGAGGGACAAAGGGKTAGAGGGAGGGGRGAAGAGATAKATAGAKAGAGAGAGAGAGAGAGAGAGAGAGAGTTTGAGGCATGGMARGGMAATRTATAGGTCTATGTATTCCCATGCCTTGTGATGTYTAGGTCTTKCCATCTCTAGGTMTTGCCATGTCTAGGTCCTACCATGTATAGGAGTGTGAGAGGGAGACAAAAAGGGGGGTAGAGAGAGAGAGAGAGAGAGAGGGATAGAGAGGGAAGGGAGGTAGTGAGTGGTAAAGAGAGAAAGGGGGGAGAGTGGGTGAGAGAGAGGGAGGGCGATTCAAAGTGCGGGGGAGAGAGGAGTAGATGTAGGAGAGAGGGAGAGAGAGAGGGAAGGAGGGGAATTTGGAAAATAAGAAATAGGTTATAGGAGCACGTGTGCACTCTTATAAATGCTTGCGCATTCCTAGAGTGTGTGCATGCTCTTAAGAATGCATGCACATTATTTTGAATTCAATTTTTTGGGGGAGGGATTGAAAAATTTAGCGTACGTGCATGTTGACTTGGTTTCCTCGGACTTAGGTTCGGGATGATAAACCTAGTGGTTCAGTCTGCAAATTGATAAAAACCTCCATTTTGTGAATACCTCTCTATATCTTTGTTCTTGATGTTATTTTTCTATGGGATACATAATTTAGTTGTTGACAAAACTACACACATAGATAAAGTCAGCTATGCAGATTCCAAATATATAGTTTTTTTTTTAATTAATATTTTTTAATATTTTTAATCTATTTTTGTCTTTGGCATATATCAAAATCCTAGAATACATGCCTCTATTATTTCTTCTATAACATTTTGTCAACTTAACCATTTCTAAAATGAGTTATATGCCCCACTAGAGGAGACCGATATCTAAGATCTTAAAAAAAAAAGAAATTGATTATGTTAAGACTCTCTTAGCGTGCACGAACAAAAGGCATTGTATTTTCACGATATATATTGGCTTTCATGATTTTACAATTACATATTTATAAAAAAAAATTGGAATGAAATTACATCATTAATTATACAAGTTTTTGGAATGAAATTCTATCGTTAAGGTACTCAACACATGCATAAACAAAGACATATACCTTATATTTTGGTGGAAAAATAACATACCATTGTTAGAAAAAAACAAATTTCACATAGTTATTTACAATTTCTATGAATAAAAGTTGTATATTCTAAAAGCTAATTCAATTTCCTAAGTTTCATCTTCTTACACTATATTCAAATTCATTTTAAAAGTACCTTGAATAATCTCTCGAATTTAATAGATTGTTATTTTTCTATGTTTGTGATGCAACCCTCCTCCTCTCCTGGGGTTCTACGACCTCCTGGTCTAGGATATTTCTTTCTTCTGAGTCAGGTCGACTCTTGAGGCTCTTGATTGAACCCAAAAAAATTATACACAGGCTCCTTTTCCTTCTGCGTGCAGGTTCTATCAGACCCATGAGCTATTCCTGTGTGCTCCCAAAACACTAAGGTTCAGGTGCTAGCTCCTCTTCCGATCAGCCCCTTCTTCATATGGCCCCAGGCTGTGTCCCTGCAAAAACGCGCGATTGCAGGGGTGGGCGAGAGTGGTTTTAGAACAACCCTCTTTTCTCCCCGCAATTCACCTCCAGCTACCACGTATCCCTTTGTTAAAACCATGGTTCCAATTGCGGCCCGCTCAAGGAAAATTAACGTCCGAGCATATCCTGGTCCCGCAATCCTTCTCGTTCGTCGATCTCTTTACTTCGGTAATGACTCGTGATAAACGACTGCTATCGAATCTCCTTTCCTACTTTCTTTCCTCCTTCCACGTGCGATCCCAGATCTCCATGATCTGTTGACTCATAGCTCCCCTCTAAATCAACTGTTGAGGTTGATTTCGCCTTTCGGGCTTCGAGAGTTTCAAATATCAAACTTTACTTTCCTCTGTATGGAAATGTTCCAGAGTAGAAGATTTGTTGCCACCTGTCTCCTTGAATCCACAGCTAGGATCTCCTCTGTGAGTCCGACCTTTGGGAATCTAAAATCTCAAACTCTTGTTTCTTCCAGAGAGATTTCTCCAAAATGGCAAATCGTTTGCCATGTGTCTCCTTCAATCGACGACTCTGCTCCTGCTTCGGGACTTTGGCCTCCTCAACCAGATCAATGGTCCTTCTGCTTCCTCCTCGATCAATGATCGAGATCTTCTCCGGGTTTTCGGACCTTTCTTCCTCCTCTTTTCTCCAGAGTTCTAGATCTGGCACTGCATGTCCACCTTCACATCAACGACTCTCGTTGTTTTGGGACTTCGGTCTTTGACATTCTCAAATTTCAACAAACGCAAATCTCTAGAGTGAATCCTTCCAGAGTGTCGGATCCTCTGACACCTGTCCTTCCTGATCCAACGAATATCCAATATAATGAATTTATGTCCTCCACGTGTCCCCTCGCAGATCAACGATCCAAGTTTCTGCTTTGGGATCAACGGCCCTAAATGTTTCGGGCTTCGGTGCTTCATAACTTTCTGAAACTCAACTTCTCAAAAACCCTAGAGTACGATCCTCTGAAGTTCATGATATGGTGACACTTTTCCAAACCAGATCAACGACTATCATCTGCTTCGGTTGTTCAGGCTTCAGCGATCTCAGACCCTTCTCCTTCGCGTTCTCCCGGAGTGACTTCACCCGGAGTTCACAATCTTTCACCACATGCCCTTTTTGGATCTGACAGTCCAAATTCTCTTCGACCCTTCGAATCTTGGCGCTTTGGTTATTTGGGCTTCGGGAGTTTCAACTCCTATGCACTCATTTCAATAGGAGTGCTTTCACCCAAAACATAGAATCTCTTGACACGTGTCTCCTCCTTGATCTGACGACCTTTATCTGCTTTGGATCTTTGGGTTTCGGGAGTTTCAACTTCTGCATACTCGTTCCTCCCGGATTGCTTTCACCCAAAACCTCAGATCTTTCACCACCTGTTGCCTTGGATGATGGACGGTCCATGTTCTCTTTGGGACTTCAGTACTTTGATGAGTCCACTCTCCTGTGCACACAAGGGTTAAGTCTTGTGTACTTACCTTCGAATCCAACGGTTGTTGGTCCTCTGCACTCAAATCCAACAGATTGGGTCTGTTCCTCTCCTCTAAGCTTCCTTCGTTCACTGGACGTCGATATAATGGTCCAGGCCCCCTTCCACAACCAATCAGACAATTGTTTTCGCTCCTCCTCCTGAGATTTTGATTTCTTTCGCATTGGAAGAGTTTTGTCAATGTTCAAGGGTTTTGGGCTTTGAACTTTCTCTTGCGAACTCAACTATCTGGATCTCGCTTGTGCTTATGAAAGAATTATCTCTTCTGAGCTTTAGGACTTATAATAAGTCCGTCACGCACGCATTCCTTGTGTTATCCCTTCTGAGATTGATCTCCTTGAATATTTCTATCTCCCATGCACTCCTTGCATTTCTGGGATTTCGTCAAACTCAGATCCGAAGGATTTCTTGAAAATAAATTCTCCTCACCCTCCTGGCATTCTCCTTTCTCAATGCACACCTTGCAGAGCTTCTCCTTACATAGCATTCAGTAACTCTGTTACTCTTTTCTCGAACTCAATACAGAGTTCTCCCTATGCAATCCTTGCACATTTGCTGATGAAGGTTCAACAGTATCTTTCCTGAGCTTCTTTGAGGTTAACTCACCTTTGTAAACGCACTCCTTATGGACAATGTGAACTCCTGGCACTCGAAAACTCAAAGACGAGAAACAATTGAAACTCATACAACACTTCATCAATTCATACATTCAGAACATGAATGACATATAAAAGCATAACGATAAACACAAATACATAAACACACTATATGCAGGAAAAACTGTTTTTCTATTATCTATGTGTGTCTATACAGATGTTTACAAAAACTAGACTACAACAGAGTCTCAGTTCTCTCAAGTTCTCCTAATCTAACTCTATATGAGTTATGCTTCTCAGACCTCTCTCGAGTTCTGCTTCTCCTATCCGACCTCTCTGAATCCTCCTAAGTCTCCTAATGAAATTTGATACAAGATCTATTTACAAAAGAGGGGCTCTGCGAGCTTGTCCTCTCTCACCTAACCTCATCTTTTACATTGAAGTTTCATAAATGGCCATCTAGTCTGAATTGAACCTAGAGCCATCAACCTGTCAGCCATTAAAGACGACCTTATCTTTTGTCTGTTCAGAGATATTGCTTGGTTTTCACTCAAGCTTACAACATGAATCCGTATAGGATTATATTTCAAATTTAAAAATGGGAGGGTCAACCCCTCTCCCTCTCTAAAATGTGCGCTAATGTGTTGGAATACTGGCGTGTTGCTAAGGTGGAGTGATGCTCGCATCAGTTTGCATTACCACTAACATTACCTTACACTCACTTATTAATATTTTTTTTTTAACTTTTAGTCTTTGATGAAATACCTAAATAAAAAACACTAAAATTAATTATATTCTTGTTTATATAATTAACTTCTAATATTTAAATTTGTTAAAATATTTTTTGACACCTGAAATAAGTATTCTGAATTTAATAACACAAATTCAAACTTTAATAAATATAAAAATCTCATTTTAAATTAATTATAGATATATGCAAGATACACAAATGAATACTGACACTCTATTCTTCGTCATCTTAAAACTCATGTAGGAATAACTTAATCAACAGTACTCATCAATTCTAAACAAAACAGGCACTCCGGCTCTTGAATTTTTCAACCTCCATTTCTAAGTGAATCCAAAGAATTCGTTCGAATTATCCATCTTGAATCTTGAAAAGCGAACACTTAACTCTCATACCAAATATGAAAAAAAAATATAATGAAAACAGAAAAAAGAACAATATCAGAAAGTGTTCTAACAAATTGAAACGCATTGTGCTTTTTTTTTTTAAGATTCTCATATATTAAAGAATCATCACACATAGTTTGGAAACAATCCATTATATAAAAATAGATATCAAGTTCCAATATACAAACAGATATCAAGTTCCAATAATTGAAACCAAAAAAAAGACAAAAACCTCCATGCATGTAATTATCCTTCTCACCCTAACATAACATGTACATCTCTAAAAGGAAGATGTTCCATTCACAACAGAAAAAGTGATCAACATATGGAACTCCTTCCTTGAGGAGTTTACTACCATAAATCTACCCAAATTGCTTGTCTCTCTGTTGCATTTGGTGTGATTTTTTAGGTATTCCGGCCCCAAAACTTCTTTGTGCTGCACTGTGTTTCAGACTTTGACTTTACCTCAGGGAGATCGAGGCTCTATTCATGAACCTATTTCAATTTCTGTTCAAGATCTGGAATTTTTCTATTCCATCTTCATGAGCAGTCCTCGAAGTAAGTTTACTACTGTATGACTTTCTCTTCGATATTAACACAGTTCAAGATTTCTCTGGGAATTTCCATGACTGATGGTTTTTGGGACATTGGTCATGCTTTGCTTTGTGTATGGGACAAAATTAGCTCTAGTCTTCTGCAGTCCTAATTATAGCTCTCTTTTCTCTCTCTCTATATATACGTCGATCTCAATTTAAAGTACCAGCATGGCCGTGCCTGCCCTATTCGTGAACTCTACCCATGTAATTCCTCAGTCGCTTTACATCTGAGACCTGCACAGGTTTCACTATGAAGTCTTCTGCGCCTTCGTCCAGACATCTGCCCAGTTTACAGCCCCGGGTAAGTATATAATCATGTAAAAACAGCTATAACATTAAAAAACAACATGTAATCTGCAATTGCCATTTTACCTGCTCTTACGAGAAGACACATTCTCAGATGACATGACCACCACAGGAATCTCCTTGAGCTTTGAGGATTCCTGCAGCTTTTCGTTAAACATATTCATGTCATTCACTGTCCTCTTCAAAATGAATGAATACAACTTTCTATCCTCTGAATGTTTGAGAAGAATAAAAATACCTTTACTCTCTTGAGTAAATCGTAGCCAGACATTCCTGGCATAGAGTAGTCTGTGATTATCATATTCACCTGACGGTCCTGAATCAGAAACGACATGCACGACTATATGACACAGAAGAAACCGATCTAATCAACAATTCTGTAATAATTGCAAAAATCAGTAAGCAGCATTAGTGAAATTAGTGTATGGCATTTTTAGTAAATTTATTTGCCTCCNTCCGGCTCTTGAATTTTTCAACCTCCATTTCTAAGTGAATCCAAAGAATTCGTTCGAATTATCCATCTTGAATCTTGAAAAGCGAACACTTAACTCTCATACCAAATATGAAAAAAAAATATAATGAAAACAGAAAAAAGAACAATATCAGAAAGTGTTCTAACAAATTGAAACGCATTGTGCTTTTTTTTTTTAAGATTCTCATATATTAAAGAATCATCACACATAGTTTGGAAACAATCCATTATATAAAAATAGATATCAAGTTCCAATATACAAACAGATATCAAGTTCCAATAATTGAAACCAAAAAAAAGACAAAAACCTCCATGCATGTAATTATCCTTCTCACCCTAACATAACATGTACATCTCTAAAAGGAAGATGTTCCATTCACAACAGAAAAAGTGATCAACATATGGAACTCCTTCCTTGAGGAGTTTACTACCATAAATCTACCCAAATTGCTTGTCTCTCTGTTGCATTTGGTGTGATTTTTTAGGTATTCCGGCCCCAAAACTTCTTTGTGCTGCACTGTGTTTCAGACTTTGACTTTACCTCAGGGAGATCGAGGCTCTATTCATGAACCTATTTCAATTTCTGTTCAAGATCTGGAATTTTTCTATTCCATCTTCATGAGCAGTCCTCGAAGTAAGTTTACTACTGTATGACTTTCTCTTCGATATTAACACAGTTCAAGATTTCTCTGGGAATTTCCATGACTGATGGTTTTTGGGACATTGGTCATGCTTTGCTTTGTGTATGGGACAAAATTAGCTCTAGTCTTCTGCAGTCCTAATTATAGCTCTCTTTTCTCTCTCTCTATATATACGTCGATCTCAATTTAAAGTACCAGCATGGCCGTGCCTGCCCTATTCGTGAACTCTACCCATGTAATTCCTCAGTCGCTTTACATCTGAGACCTGCACAGGTTTCACTATGAAGTCTTCTGCGCCTTCGTCCAGACATCTGCCCAGTTTACAGCCCCGGGTAAGTATATAATCATGTAAAAACAGCTATAACATTAAAAAACAACATGTAATCTGCAATTGCCATTTTACCTGCTCTTACGAGAAGACACATTCTCAGATGACATGACCACCACAGGAATCTCCTTGAGCTTTGAGGATTCCTGCAGCTTTTCGTTAAACATATTCATGTCATTCACTGTCCTCTTCAAAATGAATGAATACAACTTTCTATCCTCTGAATGTTTGAGAAGAATAAAAATACCTTTACTCTCTTGAGTAAATCGTAGCCAGACATTCCTGGCATAGAGTAGTCTGTGATTATCATATTCACCTGACGGTCCTGAATCAGAAACGACATGCACGACTATATGACACAGAAGAAACCGATCTAATCAACAATTCTGTAATAATTGCAAAAATCAGTAAGCAGCATTAGTGAAATTAGTGTATGGCATTTTTAGTAAATTTATTTGCCTCCAAGAAGGATTAGAACAAGGCGCGTACTGGTGGGAACTAGCCAAATCTCCAACAATACTGGGAATTGGGAAGGATATAGTATTGGGAAGGATTAGAACAAGGTGCCTATGGGAACTAGCCAAATCTCCAATAACATTGGGAAGGATACAATATTAGAAAGGATTAGAACAAGGTGCCTACTGGTAGGAATTAGCCAAATCTCCAACAACATTGAGAATTGGTAAAGATACAGTATTGAGAAGGATTAGAACAAGGCGAACTAGTCAAATCTCCAACAACATTCCATGCAACCAATTAACCTAATCCCTTAAAACATTAATTAATCAAGCCACGGCTTTCAGCTACTTACATGTATAACGTTGTGATCATCTCCCAATCCCAGAAATTCCAGAGCCCTTTTCCCACTATCCACTGTGGTTACTACAGTCACACACATCCATACATAATAACCTTTCAAATCGCTGAAATGACTACAAATATAAACCCTCCACCCCTCCCCCCGAAAAAAAATCAAATAAGCCAATGATCTATGCCAGTCCTAATACAATATTACCTTTGTAACAACAGTTCTTCAATATCTTTTCGATGACTTTTCGATCTATAATGCTGTCATCCACGGCCAGCACATGAAGCTGCGAAGTGCTCTCTGCCTCTTCGCTTGATTGATCTAAAGTCGAAGGCATGATATCCTCCGTTCTGAAACGTGAATCCTCCGATCCTTTCCTGCCCATTAAATCTTACCGAGCAAGGATATACACAGTGCCCGTACAACAAACAATATGATCCGATCGCCGAAATACCTGGATGAATTCCAACGTACAAATGCGGCGGGGAGCCAAAAAAAAAATAAAAAAATCAAAATTGAAACAAGGATCGATAGATCGCTTAAAACGCGGTACGGTATGGTGGTGATGGAGTTGACTAAAATCCCAAGCGTGTAATCAGGCTTCCATGACGTCTGCCATTGAATAATTCCGTGATATCTTGCACAGATATTTCGGTGGACTTACAGGGAGGGCTTTTTCTATATCACATACGCTTGGAAACCCAAAACCATCCCAGATTTTGCGCGTTCAAACACAGTCCCCCATTCGATATGAACAAAAACACAAAAAATTACAACATGGGTGAGGGAGGATTCTGCGGGCAATTCAATCCGACTGAGATCGAAATTATCTCTTTCACATTATGATACAGGCGATCTCTAAACTATTATTCTGAAAATCACATGCACTGCACTGCAAAAGCAGGATACAGGATGGAATCTCTCCAAATCATATGGTTCGACTCAAATTTTCCACCGATATGCGTGATATTTCAATTGGGTTCGAGCGCCTGCCTGTCAAATCCCCACGAAATCACTGACCCCGCCGAACCCAACGCAAGCTTGACTCGTAAATTATTTTTTTCCTCCCTCATGTCCCGGTTAAATAGCACTCAAAATTCCATATTATCACTGAAAAATTTAAAAAAGAATCCTACTTTTTTAATCTAATTTGAATCGTCAGCATCGCTACCAATCGGATTGACAAAGTAGATTATTAATGGAGAACTTGATTGGGCCCAGACGTCATCTCATGGCTCTCACCATCGCCATAACTTCTTTTCTTCTGCTACTACCCAGCTTCCCTTCCAAGTCTATGTGCTCGCTATAATAGGTGGAAGAGGTCTTTGAACTTTACAGATTTGATCGATTTCCGTATTGATTTTAGCGGATATGGTTGATTTTCCCAGATATAGCAAATTTCTTGCTATATCTATGATTAGTTTAGTGCTTGATATGTTATACGGGGCCGCTATGATTAGTTTACTGCTTCATATGTTTAAATTGATAATTTAAATTCCTTGTGATTGGGTAGTTAGCTTGAAATGTTACCTTCATGTGAACATTCTCTTTCTTTTTTATAAGAAAAAATTAAGGATAAGTGGATAAATTCAAAGTATTGAGACGTGTTCTATCATAATTGTTTAAAAAATATTTATAAATATAGGTACATCTAAAATTCATTTTATATTATTATATTAAAATTAATATAATCATATAAATAATTTAAAAGTAAGAAAGAGATTTTTTCATAGTTGTATGGTTATCGTTTTGGGATTTCTAGCATCTTGAAAATTGGTGGACAAGTTCGCAATTGGTTGGGAAGTGTTTTGAGAATTTTGAAGCTTTTTAGGAGTTTCAACATTAAAGAAATGAGAGCTTGGGAACTAGTTTTCTAAATAAAGAGCTTTAAATTAAAATTATACTAAGTCAAAATGTAAATATTTTATTCCACTATTACAAATATATAATTTATTAGAAATATTTTCATTATATTTTTTTTAAATATGACTATAAAACAAAGACTAAATTACACTAAGTATTATTTTAAAAATTATTTAAGTAAAAAAAACCTAATACTACTCACTTTATAGTTGTGGATATGAAAACATTGTAATGTATCTATGTTTTCCTTCAAGCTCACACTAAAATAAATCAATGCCCTATCCATGGGAATCATTTGCTCCACTTTGTTGTTGCTATCAACCAATCATATTACTGACTTTTATTGTATTTTCGTATTACAAGAGTAGTACTATTTAGCTTTTCCAAAAGTTGTCCTAGATTAATTTTTTCCAAATGCTTGATCATAAAGGTTTTTCACCTAAAGTTAAACAAATATTTTTTTAATTTGTTTCCCCATATATGCTCAAAGTCATTACAACAAACTCATTATGAGCTTTATTCATGTCATTTATGGGAATTGAACCCTGATGGAGAGGATAAGAATCATTCCATCCAAGATAAGTGGGAGAGCTTTATATGAATTAACAACATGATTTTCACACCACGCCTTGAATTAGTTTTCCACATAAAAGAGCTCGCCATACATTTCTCATCCCAATGAAGTGTTCAATTTCCTTCCATACAAGAATAACATATTCACATGAAATAAATAAATATTGAATAGTCTTCTCACAAACCTTACAAAGGGGACATTAGCTAAGACCCTACTAGCTTCTTTTTTGCATAAGTTTCCAAGTAAGAACCTTATTTCTGAGTAACAACCACATAAAGATCCTAACTTTCATAAGGAATTTGAATTTTTATATGACTTTATACCACCACTCTTATTCAATACCCCTCCCCTCCTTACCAAGAATATCATAACTCACTTTTGGAATATAAGTTCCTCCATCAGGATTTCTAAACCAAATAAGTTCATCCTCTAATTCTTTAATTCTAACATGGCTAACTCTTAAAAAAAAAATGTATAACCCTCTTAGATCATAGTTTCACCATCAAAGAACCCCAATCTTTCTACAATGAGACATTATTGCCTTTACATAGAAGAACTTTACATATCAGCTACTTGCACTAAGTTGAATAAGAAGCTATCCCTTATAGAAACAGCAAGTTCCCTCAACAAGAATAAGAGGTCATATAATCCAATGGAATTTAAGGAAAACCAAAGACAAAGAAAGCTATAATGATGTTAAATAAGGCTATAGGATGCTGAGGAAGGTGTTGTAGTAGTAAATTATGAACATAGCCAACAAGGAAACGATGATAATAAGGGAGAATTCCATAACTTATCTCTTTCTACATTGTGCATTTCTAATATTGAGAAATACATTATGTGTTTATAGAGCATGATATTAGATAGTTAAAATTCATATGCACTAGTAGGTATGATTAGTGTTAGAAATGTAATCTGTTTATGGTTATTCGATTGAGGAAATATGAAATGAACCATTACATGGAGTTCAAAAGACGTTTCAAAATACGAATTCAAACATTGGCATCAATGTACTTATGCTTGTATCATATGGATGTTTAACCCACTACATGCTTATCCATTTGTTGCATTCCAACAATGGTATTAGATAGGCCTTGGTTCTTAGGCCTGATTTGACCTATGGTAGTTATCCATAGCTAAGTGTTTCCCTTCCTCTCTGGTGAAATTCCTCTGTCTGTTGATTGTTAGTCTGTGCCTCTGCAAGTCTGACCTGGGTGCTTATTCCAGTGTGTCAGAAATTCCTTCCTATTCTAGTCGGTCTCTTGGAAACCCTAATATCTTCATACCCCATCCTTTGTTGGTTTCCTTCTGCAGCTGATTCAAGTTCAGTCTCTCTCCGAAGGAAAATCTAACCTGCACCACCATCTACGTGAAATCCTAGCTAGTGGTTCCCTTTTCCATCTATGTGAAACTCTCACGCTCTCGTCACTCCTTATCGATCACAATGCGAATCTATGCAAACCTAATCTACTCCAGGCCACACTCTTTCTTCTTCATGATTGTTGCATGGTATCCTAGAAACCTGTGCAAACTGAGAATACCTTTGTTTGGCTTCAAACTTTGTGAGGGTAGAGGTGAGCGGTTTGTAGGGGGTTTCGAGATCGAGATCCTTAATGCACATTCGATAGAGTTACTCTGGCACATGACGTACATGGCTGCTATTTTTCCAGCTAAAAGGAGGTTATCCTTGACTCTGTTCTAGATCATATGGTGTTGAAATATTTTACCGTGTGCCATGGATTTGGTGTTGGAAAATACCTACAATATCTAGGCATAGACAACGGGATCCAAAGGAGCACCTCGCTCCTCAAATTGTGTGTTCCAACAAGTTTCCACTCCTTCCTTCACTCGCCCTCCTTTGTGGACCTGAGTAGATGTGTAAATTGTTCAAGACTTCACCAACATCCTTGAGGTATCATCTACATCTAGCTTAAGAAAACTTCTCGCTCACAATTTCTTAGCATATGTGCATAGTTATATTTCCTCGAGGTAGGTTGACAGTCGAATCCGACTGCTCCTACTTGAAAAATGAGGATTTGCTTGATGGTGTGTGGGTTCTGGTGGATTCGGGAATGGCTATCATGTAAGTCTAGTTTAGTCTAGTTTCTTTGCATTACCATCTAGGTTTTTGGGGATTATTGATGGAGAAAT
>WSFP011428269.1:0-21987 GCA_009831015.1 Picea engelmannii | reverse complement strand
TGTTAAGCCCAACCAAACCAAACTTATTTTAAAACCACTTTCATATATGAAATTATCATTTTATGGTTTTAATATTTTAAACTCTACACTGGACTTTAATTTATATTTGATGATGTTGGATTTGCATAGGTTTACTAACCTCTTATCCATGATTGTAATTATTGTTTGGTTGAATATAATATAGTTTTTTCTAGTATTTTTTTTATTCGATGGTGATTTTGTTTTAAAAGCTTATGTTTAATGACAATTTTATTCTTGAAACATTGGATTAAGTAATAAGATTATAATGTTGATGGTGTAAGGAAATGAGAGAGTAGATATGATTTTTTTACACATAAAAATAAATTGAGTATATCTTATTTAATTATTAATGTTACATATAAATACATCACATTTTGGATTAAGATAGAAAAGCTAAGTAGCCATACTAACAACTAGTTTAGAGAATATCTTAATTACTCAGTAATCTAGGAGCTAACTAATTGGAGAAGATATCTCATGATTCAACTAGATCTAACAACCTATAAACAAACAATTTAAGTAGAGAACATTCAACACATTAACAAAAGTTACAACCTTATGAAATGATGAGAAATATCATACTAACCAATAAGACAAGTAGGTATTAGTCATTCCAACACCCCCTCTTAATGAGTACTTGTCTGAATATTTGCCAGGCAATGTCTTCATCAATATCTTTAACCATTTCGAAAATCTTGCAGGCTTCAAAATCCGTCAAGTTGTCACCTATTCCTTCGAAAGGTGTAGCCTCCTCATTGTGGCCCAAGTTTCCCAGCACTATTGGACACCATTAGCACTTGCAATGTCTCATAACCCTCATAAAGGTAAGAAGTCAAACTTCTAGATCACAGATCTCCCCTGAGCTATTGGATAGTAATCCCCACATGCATATCTCGTAACCCCATTAAGCTACATAGTTTCTCAGATCCTTCAACATCATGCACTATTAAAGAAACCATTCTTCTTGAGTTGAACTTGAAAATCCCCCCTGTGGATATGGAGATACAATTTCACTTTACCTTGACAATATTTACCTCTGATTTTAGAGATTCGTCATCATTTATTTTACAAACAAAAGGTAATGCTAATACATTTGCAATAATTAACAAAATCGAAAACTAATATAACTACTTTCTTTATTTTGAAGAAAAAGGTTCATCCACTTTTTCTTTCACATCCAAGATCAGATCTGAGAAGGCTCTTGAGTTTCTCAATACACTCTACAAGGACGACTCCCATTCCTAGATGCAATGCTTGGCCCATTGAAACCTCATCTTTGATGGGAATGTTCTTTGTCTCTAGCATAAAGAAATAAAAAATAAATGAAGATGCTCATCAAGAACACCAACCCACATATAGAAGGAAGGTTGTATACTTCAGATGATAGAGAAGAACCATGAATCACTAGGAAATTACTACGGTGAACAACAGTTTAACACACACCATAAGGATTTGTCCAATGAAATGGGTTTCGATTGGGAAAGTCTTTTTGAATACCAACCAAGAGAGTGGACACCACGACCACCCATACACAACACTAAAAATACATATCAAAATCATGATTCCAATGTCGTAGCCCATTGGATTCTTCTCTCCTTTCCCAATTTTTAGTGCAAGCAATATGTTGATAATAATATGGAAGAGAATCATCTACGTTTCTCCCTCGATGAAGAGGAATCTCCATCTGACCCTGTCAACTGTGAACTGTTGGTTACATGATATATTCTTTGCATGGTTAGAGCTAGTGTTAGGGTCCCTATTCCTATAGGTGTACAGTTATATGTGGATCAGTGTCCCAAGATACAGGAAGAAGAGGACGACATGTCTTGTGTTCCATATGTGAGTGTGGTTGGAAGTTTGATGTATGCAATGGTCTGTACTAGACCAGACATTGCACATGCAGTGGGAGTTTTGAGAAGCTATATGTCAAAACCAGGGAAGGAGAATTGGACAACGGTAAAGAGATTTTTCAGATATTTGTGTGGCACTACTAGTTATGGATTGTGCTACCATGGAAGACTAGGTTTGGAAAGAGTGTTGGACATACATGGCTTTGTAGATGCAGACTAGGATTGATATCTGGATCGTAGAATATTTACAAGTAAGTATGTGTTTAACCTGTTTGGAGGAGCAATCAATTGGATGAGAAAAAGACAGTCTGTAGTGGCACTTTCAGCTACAAAAGTTGAATACATGGAAACCACTCATGCAAGCAAGGAAGCGGTATGGTTACAAAGATTATGTTCAAGTATTGGGTTGGTATAACAAGTTGTAAGGATAGATTGTGACAACCATAGTGAAATTTTTATGGTGAAGAACCCACTTTATCATTCAAAGACAAAGCATATTCATGTTCAATATCACTTTGTGAGAGACATGGTTGAATAAAAGAAGGTGTTGTTGATGAAGGTGGACACTTTGAAGAATGTTGCAGATTCATTAACAAAATCTATGAGCACTGAAAAGTTATCTTGGTGTAGAGGATTTATGGGCATTGTTTCCCTGGATTGTTGATTATGTAACCTTGTAACCCCATGTATGCAAAGAAAACAACAAGTGGGAGAATGTTGGGTATGCGTTATATTCTTTGCATTGTTATAACTAGTGTCTACGTTGTGCGAAGTGTGCACGGGGTAATATGGGGGCAGAGCACCCCTTACCCAGGGGGTGACAAGGGGGTGGATCCCCAATGTCTAGGGGGTTGCAAGGATTTTGGGGAAATTCCCTCGAAAAAAAAATAGCGGTCTTTTGCCACTGTTTTTGGGAGGTTTTTTGGCACATCGTTTTCACCGATGGTTTTATTTTTCCGGTTAAGGAATTAGGGTTGTTGAATAATCAAATTTATTGGATTAGGGTTTTGGATGCTACAGGATCCTATGTGTATATTGTATTGTAAACAATGTATGATAAGATGAATATAGAAAATGTTGGTTTTCCCGGTTTGGGTTTCCAGGGAAAAAAATCTATGTGTAATCTGTGTATTTTCCATTGTATCTTTTCTATTTTGTTATTGAAAATATGTTTGCAGTAAATAATTGTACAAGGTTAAAATCTACATGAACATGGATATGCCATATTTTAACGTGATGATTGTGCTCGTCATGATTGCCGAGAGGAGTGAGGCATCGTTTCCCATGCTCAAGCTCTTGAATATCATCGAACAAGAACATGTTGTTCCCCATCAATTGTTGGAATGCTGAAATGCACACCCCCATGACTAGCTACGACTTGTATCAACATATTTGAATTTTTCTCTAACAAATCAGAGCACCTTTATGTTGAAGCAATTTCCGCACAGTATAATCAACTTGTCTCTTATGTTGTCTTGTATAGAATCATTGAGGGTGTGTACAATGATTGAGGAGAGTATTGAGTGTAAAGAATAAGAAAATTTATTGTACCCCAACTTCCTGGGCCTCTACATAGGAAGATCCTTCAACAAACCCACCCACACAGGCACACATAAATATTCACACAAAACACGCAAATCTCAACAAGTAATCTACTCTAATCTACACATGCACTAATCCTACTTATTTACAGAGGATTAGAACTCACATCTCTCACATTTTCTTGGGTCCTTCCCATGAGGGAGTCAATCCCACTCCCACTTTGATATTATTGGATCATGGCATTTTGGGTAAGTTTTAGGAATCATGCAGGATAAAACAATGCGACAAGTCAAGAAAGGAACAACGTGCACAAAAGAAAGTTAACACATGTTCAGGAGCTAGTACATGGAAGGCATAAGTTAGTTAGTAGTAGTTATACCATTTTGTCCATTTTGATAATGGGATAAGCCCTAATATCAATGTATAAATATGTATGGGTTTTGGGTAGAAAGGGATTAGTGTGTGAGAAAAGTGACGGATGAGAAAAGGAGGATGATAAGGGAGTGAAATCATAGAGTGAGAGTATAAGCGAATGGTATGATTAGAGTTTGAGAGTATGATTGGAGAATAAATTAAGTGTGCAGTGTATGCACAAACGACTATATGCACAAACGACTAGAGAATTTTAGATAGAACTAATTATCTTATATGAGCACAATGCATACCTATTGTAAAGATTGAATATGAATGAATAATATAAGAATATAACCATTGTAACATTGTAAAAGTAGCCTAGCTTGAGATGAACCACGTTAAATCTCCATGTCATGATATATATTTTGATGTGTTTCTTTATGTTATGTTTATGGTGTATATGACGAATGATTAATTAAAATACTTTCCATATTTAAAATACATAACAAATTATCATTGTGTCAATACTATTTATATTTAAAATACATAACAAATTATCATTGTGTCAGACATACTTAATGGATCTTTTTTGTACGAGCGATATTCATTATTAATATAAAGTTGAACATGACTATTTGTGTTTCAAAACATAATTTAGTGGGTCTCTTTTGTACAGGGATATTCATTACTTATATGAAATTTCATAATGTTTTATGAATTATTTTTATTTCAAAATCATTTTATATGTAAAATTATTAATACTAAATTATATAATTATTTATAAATTATTTTTATCTTAAAATTATTTTATATTTAAGATTATTTATCTCATATATATTTAATATTTAAAATGTTAGTTTATATATTTAGGAAATAAATATTATAAATCTTTTCGATATAAGGTTGATTCATTATTAATATAAAATTTCATAATATTTTATGAATTATTTGGCTCTCAAAACCATTTTATATGTGAAATTATTTAGCCTGCATATATTAAATATATTAACTCACATATTTTATTATTAATATTAAATTTCATAATATTAAAAATATCAACTTACATATTTTTATTATTAATATTAAATTTCATGATATTTTATGAACTATTTTGATCTCAAAATTTATATGTGGGATTATTTATCTTATATATATTAAAGATATCAACTCAACTCACATATTTAAAAAATAAATATTATGAAAATATAATGTAATATATAATTTTTTTATTATATATTAAATGTTAAGATATAATTTAAAAAATAATATTAATATTTAATAAAAATCTAGTACAAAGATATTAAAAAATTCTAAAGATCTAACATCATATAACTAATAAATACAAGTTAATAACATAAGATAATATATAACATTCAATAAATAAAAGCTAATAACATAACAATATAATCTACAACATCATATAGATATTAAACTATTATACTTAAACTATCATATAGATATTAAACTATTATACTTAAACTATCCTAAATTATAACATCTTTTTTTAAGAACATAACCTATAACATCACATAAATAATAATATAAATAGTAATTTGTTGTGCCCAACTAAACCAAAGTTATTTTAAAACAACTTTCATATATGAAGTTATGATTTTATTGTTTTAATATTTTAAACTCTACATTTGACTTCAATTTGTATTTGATGATGTTAGATTTCACTAGGTTTACTAACCTCTTATGTTAGATTTCACTTAGGTTTACTAACGATGGAAAATAATCACGGGGATCGAGAGTTAGAAGCATTGTTAAAGTTGTTCAGCAAAGATCGCGAAGTCTCGATTTGCGAAGAGGATATTTGGACCATCAGATTGTAGAAGGTCATGGGTCGTTTATTTGACACTGGAAAAGTTCAGAGAATCAGGAATCGAAAGAGGGAAGGTAAGATAACTTCCGAATTCACGAGACGTGAAGTCCCAAAACACTCGAAAGTTGGGCCCCAGTTCATATCAGAGGTCACATCGGAGGGGTCCATAGGAAGGAAGCTAACGCTCACTAGGATCCAGTTTGGGAGTTCAGAAATCAAGAGAATAGGAAGAGGCTCGCATTAAAGCACCTGAAATGTGAGGTCGTGAAGCGCCTTTGGGGTAAGCAATAGGTCATGGCCTGAGGTCGCATGCAGGAAAGTGCAGTGGAAATAACTGGCGCCCAAAGTTTTGGAAGCACGAAGGTGGGTGAAATTTCCATGAGTTCTGTGCCAAAGGCCGAAACACCAGTGTTAGTTGCAGAAGGAGACCATGACGGTTTCTAGGTGCCAGATTGACTCGAAGAGTCACCAATGTCCCATGGAAGCTCCCCGAGAGTTCAAATCTTGTCTTGATCCCAATGAAAGTAGTTAATGAAAGAGAGGATGGTGGTTGAAACCTCGCTTCACCCCATCAATGGAAAGAATGGAAGTACTGGTCTTGGAGGCAAACTGACAACCCAAATTTCCCCTATGGATGGATCTCCCTACAAATCCCATACCGAGTTGGGCTCGTGTCTGACAGAAGGAATGTATGCTCAGTCTGACAGAGAAGACGCAGATGGAAAACCTTGAATGTAGGGGCTCGATCGTGCTCCTGGTAGTTGTAGACAGTTCTGAGTATAAGCAGATAGTTTTCATATCTTGTTAAGGTCGTCAACTGGTTGAGTAGAGCTCCCTATTTTGTAATGTTTTGATGCCAGAAATGTTCTCTGGTTATGTATCAAATTTGAGACTTTCATGTTAATAGAAGTCAACTTCTTTTCATCTCTTTGTAAAAACTGTGCTAAAACACTCGGGCACGGAGGATCCAGTCGAGGGTTGTTATGTTGTTGTAATGTAGGCTTAATTACAGTGGTATCATGACCAGTTTTAGTCATCTCCCTTGTTATCTTTATTCCTCTTACATTGAATGGCTCAGGCATGGAGGATCGAATCAAGTTGTTGTAGCTGCATTGTGATGTAGGTTTGATCATTGTGTTTTTGTGACTATGTTTTTTGGAAATATTTCAGTGTCCGAAGCTTGAGCTCAAGAGTGATCTTGAGTCTGATTTTTTCTTCTCCAAGCTACTTGAAATCTTGACGCTCATAGCAGTCCAGTTCACCTTTCTCACTAAGTCTGAACCCTCTTCTCACACTTAAACTCAACTCACTAATTGAAGTTAATGTGGCCCTCACTTCCCTGTGCATTTCTTGTCCAGTTTTGTGTTGAACATCATTCATATATTGGGTTTTTTCCATTGACCTCCACTCACATAAAACCAACATCCACCAAAAACTCTAAGGGATACTGGGCTTATCCTCCCACAATATGAGGGTGACTCAGTGCTAACATTCTTGGTGTCGCTGCCATAGAACGAATTGAAGACATTTCCCTCGGTAAGAACGACAAGGAAATTATGATTCTGAAGGTGCATCAGATATCAGTACCATTGAAGATTGCAACTTAAACCTGGCGACTCCACTGTTTCAGTTATGGATTCCAAAAGTAGACACACGAGGTATACTTCACTACTGCTTCTAGAAACACCTGAAGTTGACCTAGAGAAGATTATCAAGAAAGGAAAAATTTCTCGTGAAGGCTTTAGCTGTTGTCCCAGATTGAAAATATACCTGGGAGAATGATAATAACTAGATCTAGTATTTGATGGTGAACAAAGACCACATGCTTTTAGATTGCATATCATTCACCTGGAGAATCCATGTTTAAAGAATCCAATGACAACTCCGCAGTTTTAAGAAGTCATATTTTCAGATGAAAGCCATTTTGGCTTAAAGGCTTGCTCCTTTTAATTTCTCTGTTGTCCCTGGTTTTCCAAATGTTGTTCCTACTATCAATGAATGGGGCGATATTTTGCCCATATTTAGAGAACATAAATATGACAACCCTATAAAGCATCTCCCTGAGTTTCATGAACTCATGCATAAGTGGGAAATACATCATGAGGATGTATTATTGAATATTTTCATATTCTCATTAGCAGGAGATGCTCATGAGTGGTAACATTCCTTTCCCCCTACTAGCATTTCCTCCCTGGAGAATTTTCATGCATCTTTAAATGCTCACTGTCAAAGGTATTATTCCTCTAAGTTAATATATCATAACTATTGTGAGGAGTATAGATATGGTGTTCAAAACATAGTTCATTCTTGCAAAATATGTGAGAATGAGGGGTATACCTCGGAGGAGTTGGTGAAACTGGTAAAATCTCTCTCTACAAGGATAGAGGAATTGGAGGAAGGTTTTTCTCACCGCTCTTGCGAAGAAGATGTAGAAGATATTCTGGTCCTTGAAACAGATGTTCTTGGTAGCCCTGCTTATGATGAAGAATTGATTTCGAATACTGACCAAGAACAAACAACTTTTCATGAATATCCCAACGAAGATGACAAAGAGAAGAGATTTTCCATGGTCCCTGTTTATGATGATTATGAACCTAATCCTTGTGAGAGCCATGAAGGATAAAAGGAGGAGCTAAATGGGTAGTTTATCTCTTGTATAGAACCTGTAAATGAGAAAATATCACCTGGGAGCAATCGATCTGCATCAATCCTCTACCCACCTGTACACTCTGAGAACATTGAATGAAGGATGAGCAACAATGAAGTACATGAGGTAATTTCTTACCAGTTGAGCTTTCCTGATTACAAATTTTGTGACACTGTGGTGTTGTATATGGAGTTGTATTTTCCAAAATCATTGGAGCCTGCAAAATTATTCATCTTATCATCATTTAGGGGTATTTCCAGTTTTCCAAGAAATGTTCTCATTCCGCTGTCATATTTGCCTAACATTTTTTGGATAATTTGAAGTGAAGAAAAGAACCATATTACTAGACAGTCTAGATGGTTATGGTGGAAGTTCTCTTTCACCTATCATTTTGTAAAAAACATTAGTCTAGAAAAGTACATAAATAAGCTCCTTTTGGAGCCCAAAGCTTAGGTAGTGAAGCTATGTGTTCTTCACAGCTCCCAAGGAGAATGTCATCCCTTATGGAGCCAAATGTTATCACATAAGGTTGTCAAGGGCCATAGGTGTGTGTCGATATACCCAAGTCTGTGTCCTTACCCTATTTTTCTCTCTTTCACAATCCATGTCTTTAGTTTTTCCCTTTCAGTCAACAAAGTGGCTTTTTGTTTTCCCTTTTTGTTTGAGCACTCATCTTCGTTTCCTCTGTCACTGATCCTTATGTCTTCCCAAGACCCCAGCCAATCATCTAAGTATTCATTATCACATGTCGTAACACTCAGAGCGATCTGTTCCAGACTTGAATCAAGAAAACAGGTGATTTCAACTTCCAAAGGCTAGGATTCCAGGAGGAGTTCATATCGACGGTTCGCGGGTGCTTAGAATCAAAAAATTGCTTGAAGTTTAGCGTCGAGGGTAAAACCCGAGATCAAAGGTCGAGAAAATTTTTGATCTGGGATGTAGATATCATTGGGAGAGATCATCGATGGAAAATAATCATGGGGATCGGGAGTTCGAAGCGTTGTTAAAGTTGTTCAACAAAGATCATGAAGTCCCGATTCGCGAAGAGGAGATCTGGACTGTCAGATTGCAGAAGGTCGTGGGCCATTGATCTGATGTTGGAAAAGTTTAGAGAATCGAGAATCAGAAGAGGGAAGGTAAGATAACTTTCGACTTCACGAGACGTGAAGTCCCAAAACACTCGGAAGTTGGGCCCCAAGTCATAGCGGAGGTCACATCAGAGGGGTCTATAGGAAGGGAGCTAGTGCTCACTAGGCTCCAGTTCGGGAGTTCATAAATCAGGAGATTAAGAAGAGGCTTGCATTAAAGCACCCAAAATGCAAGGTCGTGAAGCGCCCTTGGGTTAAGCGCCAGGTCATGACCGGAGGTCGCATGTAGGAAAGTGCAGTGGAAATAACTAGCACCCGAAGCTTTGGAATCATGAAGGTGGGTGAAAATTTCATGAGTTCTACACTAAAGGCCGAAACGTCGTTGTTAGTTACAGAAGGAGACCATCACAGTTTCTAGGTGTCAGATTGAATCTAAGAGATGCTAGTATCCCATGGAAGCTCCCCAAGCATTCAAACCTCACCTTGATTCCGATAAAAGTAGTTAATGAAAGAAAGGATGGTGGTTGAAACCTCGTTTCACCCCATCAATGGAAAGCATGGAAGTACTAGCCTTGGAGGCAAATTGACAACGCTCCTAAACTACCTTCTCCAAACAAGTTGTAGTTAGCATTCGGCCCGATGGGTTTCTGGAAAGCACCATCGAGCGAGGGGGACAGAGGAGGTATATGACCCCCGCCATAAGGGATAGCATTGAAGGGGAGTGAAGTTTCCCCAATAGACCCTTGTATGGGAGTGTTTGATCTCCCTTCCCCCAAATCCATGGTATTGAAGGTGGAATAGGTAAGGAATGAGTTTGAATCAAATTCGGGCATCCCATATGAAAATGGATGGCTTGTCGCACTCTATGTAAATGGAGTAGTGGTCATTGCTGATGACGGTATCGTACCACTGCCCGAGGTAGAGGGAGCCGAGACCACTGTGGTCTGAACTAGTGAAGGTGGGTTAGGAGGCAACATACCTCTTGTGGTAGTAGCCGAAACATGAGTATGAGGACTCCTGGAGGAAGTAGAATTATTTTCTTCCATAGCTTCTCAGAAGAATATATGACGCTCGTAAGGTGTCACCCTCAGAGGGAGAACTTGTACTAAGATTGGTGTTGACAAGTCAGTTATCGAAGGGTTGGCTAGCCTTAGAGATTTCGCTGCAAGATAAAAAATAGTAGGTTCCTATGGATTTGAGTAATTTCCTCTCCAAGAAGGCTCAGGCACAGTTTCCTGCGGCCCGATTGCTTCGAATGACCCTTGTTGGTCAAGTCTTCAGTGTAGCAGTCACGGTGGTGGCTCTAATGCAATCGACAATAGGCCCTGAAGCCTTCATGACCAACGGAGCTCTTGATCTTCCACTTTGTGAAAATATCAAAAACACATTAAGGCTTTAACTATCAGTTAAAACCAAGAACACACTAGAAAAATTCCTTTAAGATAAATTAAGCAAAGCACTATCTAGTAGGAAGAACAGTTACGCCAGCCAACACTAGAGAAACTTATCAATGCAAGTGCAACTTGAACATGGAGGCACCCTCCGGGTATACTCTGCAAAGTGTGACTCGATCTCTGCCCTAGCTACTGCAGTATACCCCCACAGTCACCATGTAAGTCCCTAAAATATAGGCAACTAAGTTTCTAGCTTGCAAAAAATCACCACGTGGGTACATTCGACACTTGGGTGGACCGCAATGAGCATAGCAGTCTCCAAACTGAGTTTTTCTTCTCCAAGCTTCTTGAAATCTTGATGCTCATAGCATTCATGTTCACCTTTCTCACTAAGTATTCCCTCTTCTCACACTTAAACTCAACTCACTGATTGAAGTTAATGTGGCCCTCGCTTCCCTGTGCATTTCTTTTCCGGTTCTGTGTTCAACATCATTCATATATTGGGTTTTGTCCATTGACCTCCACTCACATAAAACCAACATCCACCAAAAACTCTGATGGGTACTAGGCTTATCCTCCTGAAATATAAGGGTGACTCTCAGTGCTAACAAAAACTCCATCAGGTTGTCACCTATTCCTTTGAAAGGTGTAGCCTCCTCGTTGTAGCCCAAGTTTCCCAACATTATTGGACACCATTAACACTTGTAATGTCTCATAACCCTCATAAAGGTAAGATGTCAAACTTCTAGATCACAGATCTCCCCTGAACTATTGGATAACAACCCCCACATGCATATATCGTAACCCCATTAAGGTACATAGTTTCTTAGATCCTTCAATATCATGCACTATTAAAGAAACCATTCTTCTTGAGTTGAACTTGAAAATTCCCCCTCTGGATATGGAGATACAATTTCACTTTATCTTGACAATATTTACCTATGATTTTAGAGATTCATCATCATTTATTTTACAAACAAAATATAATGTTAATACATTTGCAATAATTAAAAAAATCGAAAACCAATATAACTACTTTCTTTATATTGAAGAAAAAGGTTCATCCACTTTTTCTTTCACATCCAAGATCCGATCCGAGAAGGTTCTTGAGTTTCTCAATACACTCTACAAGGATGGATCCCATTCCTAGATGCAATGCTTGTCCCATTCAAACCTCATCTTTGATGGGAATGTTCTTTGTCTCTAGCATAAAGAAATACAAAATAAATGAAGATGCTCATCAAGAACACCAACTCACGAATAGAAGGAAGGTTGTGTACTTCAGATGACAGAGAAGCACCAGGAATCACTGGGCAATCAATACGGTGAACAATAGTTTAACACACACCATTAGGCTCTGTCCAACGAAATGGGTTAAGGTTGGGAAAATATCCCTACATACAACCAAGAGAGTGGACACCACGACCACCCATACACAACAGTAAAAATACATATCAAAATCATGATTCCAATATCGTAGCCCATTGGATTCTTCTCTCCTTTCCTGAATTTTAGTGTAAGAAATATGTTGATAATAACATGGAAGAGTATCATCTACATTTTTCCCTCAATGAAGAGGAATATCCATCTGACCCTGTCAACTGTGAACTATTGGGTATGTGTTATATTCTTTGCATGGTTAGAACTAGTGTCGGGGTCCCTATTCCTATTGGTGTAAATTTATATGCGGATCAATGTCCCAAGATATAGGAAGAGGAGGAAGACATGTCTCGTGTTCTATATGTGAGTGTGTTTGGTAGTTTTATGTATGCAATGGTCTATACTAGACCGAATATTGCACATGCATTCGGATTTTTGAGAAGGTATATGTCAAAACTAGGGAAGGAGAATTGGACAACAGTAAAGAGAGTTTTTAGATATTTGTGTGGCACTAATAGTTATGGATTGTAGAATATCGATATCTGGATCATAGAAGATATACAATAAGGTATGTTTTTAACCTATTTGGAGGACCAATCAGTGGGATGAGAAAAAGACAGTCTGTAGTGGAACTTTCAACTACAGAAGCTGAATATATGGAAACCACTCATGCAAGCAAGGAAGCAGTATGGTTACAGAGATTGTATTCAAGTATTGGGTTGGTATAAAAAGTTTTAAAGATAGATTGTGATATTCATAGTGCATTTTTTCTGGCAAAGAATCCAACTTATCATTCAAATACAAAGCATATTCATGTTCAATATCACTTTGTGAGAGACGTGGTTGAAGAAAATAAGGTGTTGTTTATGAAGGTGGACACTTTGAAGAATGTTTCATATTCATTAACAAAATTTGTGAGCACTAAGAAGTTATCTTTGTGTACAGGATCTATGGGAATTACTGCCGTGGATTTTTGACTATGTAACCTTGTAACCCCTTGTTATATGCAAAGAAAACAACAAGTTGGAGAATGTTGGGTATGTGTTATATTCTTTGCATGGTTATAACTAGTGTCTATGTTGTGTTGGGAGTGCAGGAGGTAAGAGGGGGGCATAGCACCCCTTTCTCAGGTTATGACAAGGGGGTGGAGCCCCCCTGTCCAGGGGGTCACAGGGGTTTAGAGGCAACACCCTTGGAATAAAAAAAAATTAGTGGTCTTTTGCATCAGTTTTTGAGAGGTTTTTCGGCACATCATTTTTGCCGATGGTTTTATTTTTCCGGTTAAGGAATTAGGGTTGTTGAGTAATCCAAGTTATTGGATTAGATTTTTGGATGCTACATGATCCTATATGTATATTGTATTGTAAACAATGAATGATAATATGAATATAGAAAATGATGGTTTTCTCGGTTTGGGCTTCCAGGGAAACAAAATCTCTATGTAATGTGTGTATTTTCCATTGTGTATTTTTTGTACTTTTATTGAAAATATGTTTGCAGTAAATAATTGTACAAGGTTAAAATATACATGAACATGGAGATTAGAGATTTGAATGTGATGATTGTGCACGTCATGATTTTCGAGAGGATTGAGGCATTGGTTCCCATGCTCAGGCTCTTGAATGTGATTGAACAGGAACATGTTGTTCCCCATCAATTGTTGGAATGATGAAATGCAGATCCCCATGACTAGTTATGACTTGTATCAACATATTTGAATTTTTCTCTGATAGATTGGAGCACCTTTATGCTGAAGTGAATTCTACACAGTAGAATCAAATTGTCTCTTTTGTTGTCTTGTATAGAATCATTGAGGGTGGGTACAAGGATTGAGGAGAGCATTGAGTGTAAAGAATAAGAAAATTTCTCATGCCCCAACTTCCTGGACCTCTACATAGGCATATCCTTCAACAAACCCAACCACACAGGAACACATAAATATTCACACAAAACACACAAATATCAACAAGTAATCTACTATAATCTACACATGCACTAATCCTACTTATTTACAGAGGATTAGAACTCACATCTCTCGCATTTTCCCGAGTCCTTCCCGTGAGGGAGTCAATCCCACTCCCACTCTGATACCATTGGAGAATGAAATTTTGGGTAAGTTTTAGGAATCGTGCAAGAGCAGACAATGCGACAATTTAACAAAGGAACAACATGGACAAAATATAGTTAACACATATTCAAGATCCAGTACATGGAAGGCATAAGTTAGTTAGTAGTAGTTAGACCATTTTTTCCATTTTGGTAATGGGATAAGCCCTAATATCAATGTATAAATATGTATGGGTTTTGGGTAGAAAGGGATTAGTGTGTGAGAAAAGTGACGGATGAGAAAAGGAGGATGATAAGGGAGTGAAATCATAGAGTGAGAGTATGAGCGAATGGTTTGATTAGAGTTCAGGAGTATGATTGGAGAATGAGTTAAGTGTGCATTGTATGAACAAACAACTAGGGAATTTTGGATAGCACCGTGCACACCTCTTGTAAGGATTGAAAATGAATGGATAATATAAGAAGCTAGCCTTTGTGGAAGTAGCCTAGTTTGGGATGAACCACGTTAAATATCTATGTCATGATGTATGTTGTGATGTGTTTCTTTTATGTTTTGTTTATGGCGTACATAATGAATGATTAAGTAAGATGAATCTGTCATAAGTTGTTATGATGTTATCATTTTGTGCACAAGGCATATTGCATGGTGAATGAATGTTAAGTCATAATGAATGTTAGAACGATCTCCATTCCCTTAATGACTACAAAAGCATGGTTCCTATAGCCCCCATAGGTACCTCAGATGAGACTTCACCTGCTTATGGGTGATGTTGAAAGGGGTGATATCTTGGGATTTGTTGGTGAATTAATGTTGAACCTTGAGTCTACCCACTGCGTACCAAAAAATGGTTCCATTATAGTCTATTTGGTTAGGATACTCGACTCTCACCCGAGAGACTAGCCTACAAGTTGTTGAGGAAATGCCACAAGGATCAGGTACCAGTAGGTGTGATAGTGACAAATGAGAAGTGCATCACAGGAGTTCAAATGAGTTGGGAAACATTCTTGTTAAACCAATTCTTGATAGATTGCAAGGAATCTCAAGAAAAAGGTATGGAATTTCATTATGCCTAACTGTTAATACTGATAGAATTAGTGGCTTGGAGGGAGCCATAGGACACTCAATTTCTAGGAGATGTGAAGAAGCCATGTTTAGTAGCGATATATTTAAAATTGTGGCATACTGCACATAAGGAGAGTTAGCCAGATAACAACATTATGTTCTAAGTATACAAGAAAGTAATTTGAATGAGCATCCAAAATACACTGCACATACTACCGCAGGTAGTAGAAGCATAAAAGGGGATTGCGTGATTAAAATTCAAAAGACATCATATGTACATTCAATCCAAGAAGGACCCAAATAAGAAATGGTCGTCATGCAGACACAATTTGACATATGTTGACGTGGGACAAATCATAGAAGACTGGGATGATGAATAGAAAACCACAGTACCAAAAGTAGAGCAGTCAGAACCACAAACATTAGAGAATGAGCCATATAAAGAAGGTGAAGAAGAACAAGAAAAAGAAGGGGAAGGATATGGAGCATGAAAAACACAAAAGACAATACTACAACCAAGAGAGAAGCTAAAGGAACAAGATACATAATGATCACTACTGAAACGAAAGAAGAGGAAAGCAATCAAGCAAGTGGCCACCCAGGCCCTTTCAGAGGATGACTTAAAAAAGATTGTGGATCAAGTGAAAGAGGTTACTAAGGAGGATTTTGAGTGAGATATGCGGAAGAAATAAGAAATACACATGGACATGCAATCACAGATTGTCGCACTGCGACAAAGTTTGGAGACAACCACGATTGTGCAAGTCATAACAAGAGAACATGAGAATATGGAGAGCATGAAAAACACAACAAAGGTGCAATAGATGACATCTCACCCATCTATAACATCAAGAGAGTGAAGGGTGATGAAGATAACAATAATAGCTTTATATTTTCCTAGGATAGAATTATAGGAGCATGCAAAGGAACTTAGTCATATTGACTTGGTTCTATCTCAGTTTCTGGTAGAAGTGCTACATGGTTTGTAGATGCACATTACACAAGAACTACAATTGTGCATGATGTCAACATTGATGGAGTTGGCAAAGGATGATATGGATTTATGAGGAGAACGAAATGAATAATAGAATGAATACAATAACACAAAGATACAGAGAACAACAACATATATCCAGTGAACAATAACTTCTATTGAATAAATTTAATAGGTTGAAACTATGAAACTGCAGAACTGAACACAAATTGCTCGAATGGTGGTAGTTATCTATGAGAAGAGATGTGGCTGCTACCCGCATTCGTCTAAGAAGAATGATTACAATGAGGCTTCAGAGGCATTTTTAAGATTACTCATGAATTCAAAAACCCTAGACATCCAAAAACCTAACCCTAGGAGATGAAATGCCAAACGTTATGTGGGCCCTGATGGGTAATTTGGTACCTCAACTTCCTAGGGTCATAAATTTTGCATACAGACTCTGTTTTAGGCACGTGATAGGCCGTTGGAAAGGTATTTTAGAGAAATACACATTATGCTGTCAAATTCTGACTCTATATATAGTTTGACTATGGAAAGCCAAAAAAATATTGTTTAGGACCCCAAAATGGCCCTGGAAGTACATAAAGATGTACTAACATAAAAATTTACAAAATAAGCCAGTTGGATAAGATGGGAAACCACCAATATCCACCTGGAAGTGGTGTAGTGATTTAGATAACCCAGGAAGTGTAGAACCCACACTTACAAAGAATCACAAAATAACATGTTCAACTAAAAGTTGTCAAGAGGAGCAAGTTGGAATAAGTGGGTGGCCACAAATATCCACTTGGATTAGTCCTCCCCCTTAAGAAGCAATGGTATCCATTTAATTAAGTTCCCCCCATCAGGTGAGGACATTTTTGTTGAATTTGGCTCCGAGTGAGCCACTTGCATTGGTGCAAGAGATGCCCTTCCTTGAAAACCTGATAAAGTTGGATCTTCTGCTAGAGAGTGCCCTTGACCTATGTGTCCACTATATGATCAATGGATGTTTGTTCCATGCAGTCGGAGTTGATATTTGTTGGTTTCAACTATTATGTGATCTCTGAGGTGTCCAATAATGGTGGAAAATATGGTCAAAGGAGGTCCACATTGAATAATAAGTGTAAGCCAAGGAAGGGGGGAGTGTTGATCTCAAAATCATTGTCACCCACAACCTTGGTGATAGTGTAAGACCCACAACAAAGTGGATGGATCTTTTGATGGGGACCTGTAAGGCGTTCTTTCTGAAAATGGAACTAGACCTTGTCTCCCACCTGAAACTTGTGCAGTACCTGATGTTGATCATGGAATTGCTTGTACTTAACATTGGATTTCTACAAAATCGCATGGACCTATTGGCAGATGTGCTAAATTTGATCAACGAATCTAGTGGATTTTTCAGCCTCAGACTAAACATGGGAAGAATTTGTCTATGTGGTTTCAAGAGGTAGTGTAACATCAATGGAACCCAAGGGTTGGAATCTCAGCCCCACCTGAAAGGGGCTATGGCCGTTGGATCTATGGAGAGCCCTATTGTAGCTATGATGAACATAGGGAAGACTCCAATCCGATGTACATGTATTATTAGAGTTATACATGCATAGGATGTGCACAATCATCTGATTGATGAACTTTGTTTGGCCATCGGTTTGAGGGTGGAAAGAAGTGGATTTAGTGAGCTTGGTGTCCAAAAATGACTAGAGACTCGACCAAAATGTGTTGAGTAACTTGTTGTCCTAATCGAAGATGATGGTATATAGTATCCAAAAATGGACCCACACTTGTTAGAAGAAGAGCTTGGCAATATCTATCATTGTCATGCTCTTCTTACAGGCCGTGAGAATGGTTATCTTCAAAACCGATTAACCACCACAAATACACAATCATTGCCTTGCTTGGTGGAGAGAAGGCCAAACATGTAATCCATCAATATGGATTCCCAAGGCCTCTCCAGAGTAGGAAGAGGGGTATATAAGCCTTGATTTTTTATGGATGGCTTGGCAATGGCACATGAAGTGAAAGATCTGATATAATTGTTGATGTCCTATCAAAGTTTTGGACAATAAAAATGTTTATGTAGAACGACCACAATTTTCTCCATGCCAAAATGTCCTGCCATCCGACTGTAGTGATCCTCCCAAATCAACTTTGCACGCTCTCTTGTAGAAACAAAAAGATGTTCCAAATTGCATAAGAATCCATCCTGAATGTGAAAATCAGTGACATTTGTGCATGTACCCAAGAGATGATAGGTGGTGGAGAAGTGAGGATATCACTGATAAAGTTGGGGCCAACCAGATGCCTCATGCCCACATGAATGGAGCACGATGGTGAGTGAAGCCACGTGAGGTCAACTGAGGTAGTCAGTGACACAATTTGTGCTCCCTGTCTTATACTTGATGTTGATATGGAATTGTTCTAGGTATGTGGACCACTTTTGATAGCGATCTTTTTGCAACTTCCCTTGTGTATGTATGAACTATAGAGGCTTGTGATCAATGTGGATGATTGTCTCCTTTCCCAGAATGTAATGTTTCCATTGAAGAAAGACTTGCACAATGGAATACATTTCCTTGTCATAGGTGGGGTATTTTCAAACGATATCTGAGAGTGTCTCACTATGGTATGTTAATGGATGACCATGTTGAGTGAGAACTGCGCCTACAACATAGTCAGATGCATCAGTCTCAATATCGAACAATTGTTGCAGATCAGGTAAGGAGAGTACTGGATATGAGCACAAGCGATGCTTTAGATCATCAAATGATCGTTGTTGCGCCCTCCCCCATGAAAAATTTGGCATGACACCACCCTTGGTCACTTGGTTGAGGGCCCATGCAATATGGGATAATCCCAACAGGAACCATCAGTAGAGGTTGGCAAGTCCTAAGAAGCTCTGAAGCTCTATTAGTGTGGTTGGGGCTGACCAATCACATATTACTTGGATATTAGCTAGATCAACATGTACCCCATGCTCATCAAAAATGTTTCCCAAGTAGTGGACCTTGTTCATGCCAAAGGAACATTTTTCGAAGTTGGCATATAACTTGTGTTGCCGCAGAGTGCTCAAAACCTGCTAAATATGTTGCATGTGCTCCTCCCAAGTTCTACTGAAGATGAGGATGTCATCCATATATACCACCACAAAATACTTGGTGAAGGGTCTCAATACATCATCCATTAACCTCATGAAAGTGGATGGTGCATTTGTTAAGCCAAAGGGCATGAACAACCATTCAAAGAGACCTTATTTATATTTGAAAGCTATCTTCCATACATCAGTCGATTCGATGGGAACCTGGACATAGCCAAACTTTAGGTCAATCTTGTTGAATATTTTTTCCCCCTTGACTTGGTCAAGAAGGTCATCAATTCGAGGAATTGGGTATCGATTCCTGACTATGATTTTCTTTAATGCTCTATAATCAATGCAAAGCCTCAAGGTCCTGTCTTTCTTTTTCACTAGTACAATCGTGCTTTTGCAATGGGAGGAACTAGGAATTATGTTCTCCCTTTTGAGGAAGCTCTTGGATCTGATGCTTGATTTCATCATTTTCCATCATCAAGCGATGATATACTGTTCCATTTGGAAGAGGTGTACCGAGGGTTAGATCAATTGAATTCTTGACTTGGTAGTGCGTCGGTACCCTAGTGGGTGAGGAGAAGATGTCTATATACTCTTCCACGATCACATCCATTTGCTTCTTCTGAAAAGAGAAGATCTATGTAGAGGTCACAGATGTGGCAGAGACCTTCTCCTTACTATGAGCATGGATCACAAAGAAGACAAACTTCTCGGTATGTGAAATTAACTTACGACATTTCTTATCAAAGATTAAATAAATAACAGTAGGCAACAGTACCTCTGGTATCCTGTAAAATTGTATACCCAAAGTAATAATAACACTGCAGGGTCTAGACTCATACACAACATGTCGCTTCCAAAACTATGGTTGTCCTAAAAGAACATCACAAACTTCAACGGGAGAAATATCACACAATACCTCATCTTTGAAGGGATTGATGTCGTAGGGCATATAAAATTGTTGGCTGACGCGAAGATCTATTCATTGGAGAAGCCAACTGATGGTGTAGGGATATGGGTGCGGTGTCATCAGTAGGTCTAGCCACTTGACAGCCTCTGTTGAGATCAGGTTTTTCTGACTTCCACTATCGAGAATGAAATGAAGTGGAGGCCCCTTTACCCACATCTGTGAGTGAAAGAGGCATTACCCTTCCTCTAGTTCTTTCGGTTTACTCGGATGGAATTTGGTGGTAGCAACAATGGCACTGGGTTAGACATCGATAATATTCTTCCCTCTATGGGGTAAACCAAAACAGACGTAAATGAATGCAGAAATCAACTCCAATCTCAAGTATTCTATATAAACAAATATGCTAACAAGACAAGATAAATATCCTACCTCGTCTAGACGTTCGATGAATTCCATCGTTGAGCACTTGACTCAAAGAAATACACCTACAATGTGTCCTCAAAAACCAATATACGCAAGCATATGGTGATAATATATAAATTTAGCACATATAATAGCATAATCCATCAATATTCATAACAAATATGCCCATGGAATGACAATTCAAATATTTGCAAGACATTAATTGGACAAGAAAAGAGTATTTCTATTAAAATGTAATCAACATAATTGTATGAATGACAAACTTTCATGTTGGCACGTTCGAAACCAAGAAACTAAGTCCCTTTCAACTAGGTGCTAGCAGGAAATACCCCCCTATGACTACACCAGGGTTCTGAATGTAGGCAAATCAATTCACCATATAAAAGTTAACTACTTCCCTAAACTACCCCAAACATATCGAAACTTATACAAGAAAAGAAAAGATGAGGGAGATTGGGTAACTATACCTCTACTCTACGTCCCGTGATGATCTCCTCACGCTTGAAATTTTTTCTAACTGCACGCCTCCTCCCAGGGCTAACCTGTATTCAAAGATAGTCAAACAAAAAACTACAAGCATGCTATTTCATATACAAATTAGGGTTATATGTTCGAATGTCAAAACATAAACCAATAAAAGCATTTACTACACCATGATTTGGGACAGGAAAAGTAATTCTTTTGTTAATAACTCAATGATAATACCTTTACAATCAAATCCATCTACCGCTCTACGAACCTGGTTCGGGATCCTCTTCACCAAGCTCCAAGTGAACCTTTGTATGAATTCTCCTCTCAACCTTTTGATCTATTCTTGGGAAGTGAATGGGTTATGATGGAGGAAGAAGGGCTAATGGGGAAATGTTGAAGCAATTCTCACAAAAGGGCTACAATAACTTGGGTAAGGAGGGGATGTGAAACAGGCAAAGTTTCACTGTTATTATGTCTAGATGTGAAATGAAACCCCAAAACCTCATTTTATATGAGAAAAGGATGGTTATTAGGTTGGGTGATGGTATATAGAAGGTGGATTAGTTGGGAAACTACCCAATAGATCGTAATCTCAGCGAATTCCTTGCAACTTTTAATTTCTTGCAAAATTTCCAAGTATAATCGGGTTGTAATGGTGTAGCATGTATATGTACGTGAGTTGTAGTGGCGCAAAAAGTGTATGTCTACAGGCAATATTGGTGCAGGGTGTGTACAACTTCAAAAAATTGGTTTTTAAGCAGAGCACCTCAGTAGTTCTTTGGAAAAAAATGCAAGTAAGAGGGCCAAAGGCCAGGTATGCATGTGTAGAGAAATTTAGGGTTATAAAAGATTCCCCCTAATGTGTGAGGTCAGAAGCACATATGATGG
>ML865487.1:0-16260 GCA_009831015.1 Picea engelmannii | reverse complement strand
GCAAATTGGACATTTGAAAAAAAAATTACAAGTTAAATGAGTACATCAATAAAAAATAACATACTAACCTTGCAAGTTCAAAATCCGAGCTATGTAGATCGAGAATTGGATTTGTTCAACCGGTGGGTGATGGAAAAAATAAATAGCTCAAACAAAAGCCAAGAAGAGTGTTGCAACTATAGCAATTGTGTCGCAAAGTCTCTTAAAGTCACTTATATATAGATAAAATAGTCAACTAGCCGTTAACACCGACCAATGAGATAGGAAAAATTTTCGTCGCCATTGCCACGAACGTTCGTCGCTATAGCGACAAAAATCCCAACTAGGTTAAATTAATATTTTCATGGATATTGTGACGAACTTTCATGGCAATATCCACAAAAATCCCACCCTCTTTAAAAAAATGATGAAACTAGTGGAAGCGTGGAAAATTTTCATGGAAAAATCCATATGTAGTAGTGTCTCTATTCGTTCCTTATTCATCATTGCATTACGTGATAGTAACAGGCTCCCACAACGAGGGTATTAGACCATTTTTCAAATCCCCCAATCTATCATGTTAAGCAGTATCCAACAAGTTGGTTGTCCTGCTTGGAATGCTTCACCAACTTAAACTCTCCCCTATGTCCTTTGAACTCAAAAGCCAAGATTTTTCTTACCACCCCATTCGGGGGCAGTGAAAAATATTTGTTTCTTTTAACTGAAATTGGAAAAAATTATATTATTAAGCTTGTAGTATAACTAAATAACAAGAGTACATGATATTGTTGGCCTAGGTTTCCCGAAAAAATATCTAGTTCATATATGCCAAAAAATAGAGCTTTAAAATTGTCTAAAATTATTTACAGGTATATAGCCTTAGGAAAATACCCAAGATTCTAATCGATTTAATAAACATAAAGATTAATGAAAAACATGATTATTGTTGGCTTCTTCCTACCCAATGTTGGAAGGATGGGAGCCTTAATTTCCTAGATATGTGTCTTCCATCATTTGATGGACTGTATCTTCCTCCTTGAAATCCACTTGGACTGAATTTGTCGACTTCCTGTATGTAACACACCTGACCCCCTAGTCTTGTCTTAGGATGATGGGGTGTCAAAATTTCTCTTTTTAGAACTGCTTAATTTATCCAATTAGACCTTACATAATTATTATGCTCATTGAGAGATTTCCAATGACTGTAACCATGCTCAATTCAGAGCTCTAGTTCAAACGTTAAAACCTTCCAAAGTTTCTGGGCTATATTCCATCCATTCCACCTCAGTTCCATGTGGATCCTTATCACACATTCCACCTTACATGGCACTAACGTGGAATCCTGGAAGATGTTCCATCCTACATGGCACGAATGTGGCATCTATCACATCACTCCTAGGACCCACGCCTTGTCTAAATTCCAAACCAAATCCTTTGTTTCTATTGGAACCCTTCCCATCAGAGTGCTTCCACTCTAGATTATTATACACACTCCAATGGTTGAGTCTGACAACATCCACCCTGATGGATCAAATGATCCTGGTGATATGAAAATCAACAACTATGATTTCATCGGTTCCTCCAACATGCACGATGATTAACGTTCCTCTCATCCAATGTCGTACTTAACCTAGGGAACCCATGACAGATCGATGATTGTCATGTGTCATGGCCATATCTTGATCAACATCCCAGATTAATCCTCGGAGTACTCCTATCGGATTAATTACTCCTGATAAATGGATGAGATCTATCATCAATAGATCCGAGGGCTAGGATTTAGCCACCTGTTCCAAGGGATAAGACTGGTAGGAACAATGCTCAGTAATTTCCATGAATTATGGGTTTCCATGTGTCCTTCTTTGGCATGCTGACACCCCTCACCATCATGGCATCCAAGTTGGTACCCTGGACATTTGTCCCTACACAAATCCACCACTTGGATTGACATGTGGCACTGAGTCCATGCCATCTTTCATCCCCTCAAAGTTACAAATAACCCTGACAGGTGGCAGACCCTCCACTCGACATGTGGACCTTCTATGTGGATTGACATGGTGTACACGTCATCACTAACACTTGATAGGTCCATCCACAACTGAAACTTGTACTCTATGCATTGGATGGTTTATGTCATCATCATCAATGTTAAGTCACCTTCCTCCTAGCATTTCCTTTCCTAACAAGACCCACCCAGATCTATGACTGATATTGCTTCTCGACCCCTCATCGATCTACGACCATGATCACACCTTGGGACTTCCCCATCCTCTGAACATATGACTCTGAGGGCCCTACTGCGATCAACGATTTTGATCCTCCAATGCCCTCTCCGATGAATCCAACAATCAATATTGCTCCTTAGGGCCCTTCCATCAGAGTGGATCTACTCCAGGGTTCTGGGGATACTCCAACCATGGATTTCGATGGCTCCTCCCATGATCAACAATTGTGATTTCTCTAGTTCCTCCCTTCGACAAATCCAACTATTGACAATGTCTGGATCTTCTACAAGCTCTCATACGTGAGGATCTTTGTTCATCAACCATGATCTCCCGAATCCACCTCTAATGGATCCAATGACTGAAATGATATTAATCCTTGGCAATCCCTCAAGCGTGAGGTACCCCAATAAATGGATATGATTGCTTCATTATGTCGAAATCAATTTATTATTTTTGGGAAATGCACGAGTTTTATTACGTTTAAGAGTCTGTTTCAGGACTTAACCGATTCAGGGATTTCTCAAGTAGATTCCAAAGGCACACCAGGCCTTTCAGTTAAGTAAAAACCTTCCTCAACCAACTAAGGCTCTCATTCTTCATCATTTACATAGGAAATTCTCCTCCATCGACCCATCCATACAATATAGGGCGTATCCAACCTAAGTTGTGCAAAGTTATGCTAAAAGAAGCTATATAACCAATAAGTTATATGGAAAACTTTGCATACAAGTAGGGCTATATGGAACTCCAACATTATATATATATGTGTGTGTGTGTGTGTATCTGCATTTACATACAAGTACAAAATGTACAGAACAAATAATAATTTCATAGACTCTACCCATGCAAATAATTGTATAGTTCTAGGATTTTCTAGTAGAAAATATGCAGAAGTATAATTCCAACAACCATTACCCATGATAGATAATGCATAATTACAACTCTTGTGTAACTCTAATCACAAATATACTGAAGCATGTTAAGAACAACAATGATCCATAATAGGAACACATAAATATTCACACAGTGATTTTAACAAACAAACACGTGGTGGCAGACCTCCAATTTTCCTCCAAGCCTTTGAATTTTCTGCTCATAAGATCAACAACAGGTCACCTTTGAGTTGGGGCTTAAAATCCACTTGGTAAAGTGAATTCCTAACCTAGGCTAAGGTCTCACAACAACATAAATTCTCAATTGAGGTGTTGAATTTTAAGCAGACAATCTGCAACCTCTTTCCCCACATGTTTGTCCTACCTCAGGAAGTGTGCCCCTTCTCTTCTCAACAGTCCTTTGGCTACCCCATTTCCTTTCCAAGGCTTCAACAACAAACCAAACATGAAAATTAGAGCCATGTATCCCATCTTGGCACCTTAGGAAACCAATTCCTAGCACTTCTCTCATCCAAAGAGAATGCCCACGGGCCTGAAAACCCGTCTCTTCAGCTTAATTAATAGAAAAACTACCCCAAATATCCCTCAACACAAGTATGGATATGGAAGAAGGTATGGTCAGGATCAGAAGGGAGATGGTTTGAATGATGGAGAGTAGGACAAAAATGATTAAATTATTCCATCCTCCCCAAAAATGTACTAAGTTTTTCTATTTTATTTGCATGCTCATGAAGTGCCACTCGTCACTTCCTAAAATCCCTTTTAATGAACCACTTGGTGATTCATTTTCAATATCTTAAAAAATTAGGATAAATCCACATCTATGTCTTTTTTTACCTTAGGAATATTTTAATAATATTCCTTAGCTTAAGCCCCTTGTGGTTTAGCCCCTTCCTAGAATGTTAGCCCCATTTCCCTTCTAGTGGAGTTTACCCCCCGATACTCTTTCTATGAGGATGGTTTGCAACAATGATGTTTTTCATTAAATTCAGAGTGTGATTACATAATAGAAGATGGATTTCTGGCCCCATTGTAGCTTTTGAATTTTTCTAGCCTCTTAACCATACAGACACTTTGGCCTCAAAACACATATATACAAGGCACTCTGGCCCAAAAGTTCTTGGCTCACCAGCCTATGTGTTCATATATACATTACAATTGGGGTTTTTCCTAGGGGTATTACATTTCCCTCACCCTTATTTTATGCACTATCCTCAGAGAAGTATATATATATACAATCAAAAGTTCAAAAGTTTACAAAAAAATGCAGGTACTCTTCCTGCATATCATCCTTATGCTCCCAAGTTGCTTCTTCAAGAGCGTACCAGTTCCATTGGACCTTTACTAGATTTATGACTTGATTCTGGAGCTATTTGGTTTTCTGGTCCAAAATGCATACTAGTTGTACTTCAAGTTCTCCCTCCATCTCTACCTAAATCACATTCCAATCAATGACATGATTAACATTAGGTACGTACTTTTTAAGTAAGGATACATGAAAAACATTATGAATACGCATGGATGTGAGTAATGCAATCATATAAGTCATATGAGCAATCCTTTCTAGGACTTAGAATGGTCCACAATATCTTGCTACAAGTTTTGAGCACTCTCCCAACCTTAGGGAACTTCACCTTGCTTTTGCTTTCAAAAGTACATGGTCACCCACTAAAAAATCTATAGGAGTTCTATTTTATCAGCATAACTTTTTTTCCTATCTTGGGTAGCCTTCAAATTATATTTTTTCCTCACTATCTAGTCCTCCATTTCTTTGAGAAAGTCTGGCCCAATTATTGCTCTATCAGCTGGGTTGTCCCAACTTATTGGTGTGTTGCATCTTCTTCTGTATAGTTCCTCAAATGGGATCATCTTTAAAGATGCTTGATACCCATTGTTATAATAAAATTCAACCATATGTAAGTAATCTTCCCATTTCAATGGGTTATCCATGACATACATTCTCAGCATGTCTTCAATCACTAGGTTGACTCTCTCTGTTTTCCCATCTGACTCAGGGTGGTAAACTTTGTTGCAATTTATATTTGTCCCAAAACCTTTGAATAACACCTTCCAAAAGTTTGATGTGAACTTGGAATCTCTATCAGGAACAATCATCTTAGGTATACCATGAAGTCTGGCTACCTCCTTCATATAGATATCAACAATGTTGGATGCCTTGTGATTTGACTTCATTGGAATAAGATGGGAAACTTCAGTAAGATTATCCACAACTACAATTATAGAATCGTGTTGTTTGGTAGTTCTGTGTAGCTTGGTGATGAAATCCATGGTGACAACTTCCCACTTCCACTCAGGAATGAGCAAGGGATATAGAAAACTAGCAGGGTGTCTGTTCCCACACTTGGTTTTTTGACATTCAAGACACTTGACAATGAAAACTATAGCTTCCCTTTTCATATCTCACCAATACTATTGCTTTTTAACAGATGCAATTTAGTCTTTTGGTAGCCTGGGTTCCCAACATAAGACACTTTATTCATTTCTATTAATAACAATTTTTTCAACTCCTGAAACTTGGCACATAAATTCTTCTCCTGAACATGAGGATTTTATCCTCCCTTAGCTCATAATCTTCAATTTTCTACTACATTTTTCCTTACTGTAATTTTTCTTTTATTTCCACATAAATCTGATCTGACTTTGTAGCTTCTAATATTCTATTTTTCAAATCAGATTTGCACATGCTAATGGTTGTAGCATGCATTTCATGTACCCTTCTATTGAGTGCCTCATCCATCTTGTTCTCTCTACCTTTGATATGATTTATATCAAATTCATATTCGCTAAGGAATTCTAACCATATTCTTTTTCTGGCATTTAGAGTTGGCTTTCTAAACAAATATTTCAGACTGTTGTGGTCTATTCTCAGCTCAAACCACCTTCCCATGAGGTAGTGCCTCCACATATTCAAGGCATGAACAATATCTTCCAGATCCAAATCATGAGTGGAATACAATCTCTCATGTTATTTTAACTTCCTTGATTCATATCACACCACATGGTCATTCTGACTAAGTACTCCACCAATTCCTTCGTTGCATGCATTAGTTCACACAATAAAATCCTCATTAGGATCAACATTTTTCAAAATGGGTGTTCTCGTGAGTAAGCTTCTTTCACACTCAGGTGTCCACTCAAATTTCACACCCTTCTTTTGTATGGATGTGATTGGGTGTGCGATTCTTGAAAACCCCTCAATGAACCTTCTATAATAACCTACAAGTCTAATGAAGGACCTTACCTCAGATAAATTTCTTGGTGTTGGCCATCCTTCAATATATTTTATCTTTTCTAGGTCCACTATTATCCCTTCCTCTGAAATGATATGGCCCAAGTAATGAATTTTCTTCTTGTAGAAGGAGCATTTACTCTACTTAGCATAAATTTGAAGCTCTCTCAATACTTGTAGCACCATCCTCAGGTCCTAATCATGCTCTTCTTCATATTTGGAATAAACAAGAATGTCATCTAAGAAGACAATGACAAACTTATCCAAACACTCTCTGAAAATACCATTCATTAAACACATGAATACAACTGATATATTTGACAATCCAAATGGTGCCATTACGAACTCATAGTGGCCATATATCATTCTAAAGGAAGTCTTGTTAATATCCTCTTCTTTAATCCTCACCTGATGATATTTGGATCTAAGATCAATATTAGAAAATACCTTTGCATCCTTCAGTTGATCAAAGAGGTCATCTATCCTTGGAAAATGATATTTGTTCTTTATGGTTACTTTATTCAGTTGCCTGAAATCAATAAAAGACTCAAAATACCATCCTTGTTTTCACAAATAACATCAGTGCAACCCAAGGGGACACATTTGGGCATATATACCCTTTCTTTAGAAGTTCCTCGAGCTACATTTGTAGCTCCTTCAACTCGAGTATGCTCATATTGTAGGGAGTCTTGGATACAGGGGATTCTCGAGGCATTCTATTGATTGAAAAATCAATATCCCTCTTGGGTGGTAACTTGGGGGTTTCTCTAAACACATCCTTAAATTATTTTAGGACTACATAGTCCTCAATGGTTGTCACTTTGTTTTTAGGAGCTTCCTCCACGTGTTTTTCAAATACTTGACATCCCTTCCTGAATCTTTTCTTCAGCTGCATGGATGAAACTTCTCTAATAGTTAAAACTCTTGGAATACCCTATACCATTCTCAAGTTTCCTTCCTCATAAAATCAAGTGAAGGATTTGTCGTAACAGTCCAGGACAACATGATGCTTTTCTAGCCAATCCATACCAATGAGGTAGTCATAAGAGCCCAAGGGTATGATGTTCAAATCTTCCCTTGTACTCAACCCATTAATTTGCATTGTACATGCCTTAACCATTTCATTAATCTTCCTTTTAGCTCTTGTAGCTAGTTGTACCAACCAAGGTTTTGCAAGTTTGTTTTTGACAATTGAAACCTTTTTACCATCCTAGTATCTAGATAACTATGACTATATCTTGAATCAATTAAAATAACAATAGGTTGGTTGTTGATATTACCTTCTACCTCAACCATGTGAGATTAAAATTTGGTCTGCTTGTTGTCCAGGGCTGCATATATCCTTGGTACATTTCTGTACATATCTTCCAGGGCTACATATATCCTTGGTACATTTCTATACATATCTTCAACTGTTTCAATTTGTTGTACATTGTGAACAACCCTCAAATTTTCAGCTCTATGGGGATAATATTGGTACATATGATCTCCATTACAACCCTAAAAACTCATTGGTTTCTTCCTCGATCTTTTTCCCATGTTTTCAGTCATCTAGGGCTCCTTGGAAGATGGATTTCTTTGAATATTATTTGTGAAAAATGATGGCTTGTTTCCCTTTTTCCTATGCTTCATGATGCTTCTATTTTTTTTCCCAATCCTTTTGGAAAGTCTGACTTCCTCTATGCTGATAATGGAGGCATTTATCTCTCCTTAGGGTTTACTCTAGTGTCTTGGGATCATCATATTGAATTTTATCACTAATAAATGATGGAATCCCACTCAGGTATCTATGAATGTTAACATGTTCATCCTTGATAAAATAAACATATTTTAGCAGCTCTAAGAATCTCCTTTCATACTTCTCTATGGTTATGCTCCCAAGATTGAGTTAAAAGAAATCTTTCATTTTCTTATCATAATAGTGTTTGGTTAAATACTTCCTCTAGAAATATCTCTTGAACTCCCTCCAAGTAACCTTTATTTCATTAATGTTTTTCACTTGCACAAACTGGGTCCACCACATTGATGATTTTCCTTTCAATTGGTAGATTGCAATTCTTCCTTCTGCCTTGGAGGAGTAATTATGTAACTAAAAGTACTTTCTGATGCCCAAAAACCATGTTTCTGCCTCTTCATCATTCTTATGCTCACTATCAAAAGGAGGATTAATATTATTCATCTCTTCTTATGCTTTCTAATAGGAGAATTATTAATATTGTTGTCCATATTTTACAACGTAAAGCATTTCACCTCCAATACATCAATCTATTGCTTATTCTAGATGAGTGTTCATAATTATTTCATTTTGAGAGGTGCAATGATGTTCATTTTCATGGAATTTGTTAGTCACAAATAAGAGTGAAGTTCTGTTACATTGAATTGATTCTTCGTTTCTTTTGACGACCCTTCAAAATTCTTGGGCTTCTTGATAGTCCTTAGATAACTCACACTGTAACACACCCAACCCCATAATATTTATTAGGTTGGTGGGATGTTCAAAATTCCTTCTCTTATTTTTCACTATAGATATGATTCTGAGCTCATAAGCCAATTCTACTCTCCGAGAGATTTCCAATGACTATAATCATGCCTAAATTCAAGCTCCAAGCAAGAAGTTATGCCCCTTTAAAGTTCCTAAGGCATTTTACTTATAATTACATCACCATGACCACGTCGTCTCCATGTGGATCCACTTCATATGTTCCATGGACATCATTATTCCACTAGAATCCATGTGGACTTATCCTATGCTTTCTAGCTGATGTGGACCTATTGCTAACCCATCGGACATAGGCCATTGAGATTTTGAGCCCACAAGAATATCATAACATCCTCCATAGGAAAATACCCATTAGAGACTCTGGTTGAAAATATTTATGAATTTGTTTGAAGTCTGAATCCTGATACACTATCTGAATATTGCCATTGGGTTCTTTCATCGAGATGTTGCTTCATTGCACACCATACTTTTCCTCGAAATTCTACATCATGAAGGCTATTAGATTCTCCCTTTCCACCATGATTCAATCCTCTTGAACTCTAATGCTACAACACTACTAGGATCGCATGTTCAGGCATTCCCTGTCGAGATGAAGAACTTGCCACTCACACGATTCTTTTCGAAGTTTGAAATACGATACACTGCCAGATATTCCTTATCAAAATTTTATATCGAGAGGCAAATCGATGCATTTACACATCTTCTGAAATCCGAAATATGAAATCACTATCAAACTCCTTTAGTCAGCTTCCACAGTAAGGAATTCTCCCTAAATGAGTCCATTCTGAAAACATTTCTTTGAATGATCAGATGGTCCAAATCAAACGTGATCAACAATCCTAGTTCTTCTCAATATTACAAATGATTTATAAATAACCTCTCCTACTCATGTCGATTCACCATAAAAGAAAACATGGCCTCTTCCACAAGTCACCTTCCACCTAGTAGTCTTTGACTCATCTACCCTTGCTAATGTGTACCCAATGATGGGCCTCCACCTATCACTCAGTTAACATGGCACTTCATACATCATTTATTCATGTGGAATTATTTTCCACACCTGAGACCTTATGAGACAACATGCTCATCCTCTAGATCTCACAATGAGTGATTGCATCAATAAACCATTCAGATCATCGAGGGTTTTATTATTGCACGACCTTTAACTTTTCCATTTGGTCTCGATAGATATGAAGATCAAGATATTTCTAATCTAATGGTTCTTTTTCTTTTTGGGCTCGAAGATGCATGATGGTTACTTTGGTAAAAAAATCCTCTTTGGAAACACAAAATTTCCACTCCTCTTTCCAAATAGATTCTTTTGAAGCCGCCTTCCCCAAGGATTCGACAATCGAGATTGACCGAGATCGACGATCCTTGATTCGTTTGGGCATATAAATGCTCGAATGATAACTTTTCCTATTTTTACTAAGATCTTACACTATGGCTCCATTACCAGGGATATGTCATCATGAAAACTGATACGAATGTTGATGTGTCATCAACCTTTCTAATCAAACTTGATTTAGGTTCCACTATGTCACAATTCCACCATAAGGCTCCATTATAGGATTCCAATCATTTTTTCAAGTGCCAAGGCATATCTAGATCAAACTTTCTTCCTTAGTATGTACAGGACTCTACTTGTCTCCATCGGCTCTATAACTTGATAAAAGATCCATATCTTGGGGTTTTCACAAGGAATCCCATTGCATAACCTTGGGAGAAATAGAGGGTCTTGACTACACAAATTACTCTACAATAAACTCCTAGATTAACACCTCTCTTCAATTCCTTGTCCAACAACCATGATTCCACATACCTTCCCTGAAATACTTATGAATTTTGGCTTTAAGCTAAATAAGATACCTATCTTACACCCTTAACAAGAAATAACCAAAATGATACATTATTGAACATGTAAAGAACATGAGCATGGATTTTCTTTTCCATTTATTTCAGTCATTTGGGGGACATCAACCATTAAAGAATATAATCCATACAAAGCACATGAAGAATATAGTCAAATTCCATCCCTTTAATATTATGCTCATAATTCTTCAAACTCTTAGCTCATAACTATACAAATCTATTAATTACACAAGCATTCATATTTACATATATTACATAGAATATATAGGAGCACACAAAAAAATTATCTATTACAAGTTGAAAACCAACCAATAGACCGAGGGTGGGTGATTTTACACCCAACCATAGACTCAGATGCACTAATTATATCTACAACTAACCACACCTATGCCAAGACATGATACCATCAAGGGAACATTGGGTCTCTTAGATCAATTGAAAATGTGAAGGACACTCTCCTTCACATCAACCCACTGATAGAAACCCTTTGTGCCCACCATGCCCAAGGCCTCCACAAGGATTTATTAGATCATTTTCCAATTGGATTTTATCTTAGCACAAGGGAGTTCTCTCCTTCAGTCCACATGCATCAAGTTCGCAACCCTCTCAGCTCAATTCAGGTTCAAGTGATTTGTCCCGCTACACTTGTTCTCTTTCTCTTCCCCTTTTCTTCTCCGTTCATGCAATCATCTTTTACATCCAAATATCACAGAGTCTATCTCCCCCTGCATGCCTATGGGTTTTATTCCTTTCTTTCCCCCCAAGAAGGTTCTCGACCTATCCTCTTTCTTGCTTCTGCCAAAGGAAACTCCTAGGTCAACATTGGTAATTGAGATGGGTACTTGTTGTACCTTGGATAATGTTGGTTGTGGAGCCTGATTATCTTCTTGATTCAAAGGTCTTTGTTTTCATTGGTTGTGGAGCCTGATTATCTTCTTGATTCAGAGGTCTTTGTTTTCATTCGTGTTTATACCCCATGAAGAATTTACACCCTAGAATAATGTACACTCCTCCACATGGGGGAGTTCATGGGGGGGTTACTCCCCCTGCGGGGTCTAGGGGCAAGCGGGCCCCCGAAGGAAAAAATTCCTTGTAAATGTATATTGTAATTTCATTGTAAATCTGGATCATTCATTATAAGGTCGCAGATCTGACGGTAGAAGTTATGTTAGTTTTTTTTCCCTATAAGGAAACCCCCTTTTATGAGGGAAATGTATTGCGGCTATGGGTCATGGTGAATATTGTATTATGAATGAGGATACCGTGAGAGAAAGAAGATGAAGTTACAACAAGTGTGTTGTAGGTTGTATCCCTTCATTTGCTGGATAATAATAAAGGAAGGACCTATAAATTTTTCTGGTGGATGTAGCCCACATTGGGTGAACCACGCATATATGTGTCTCTATTGTATTGTGTATCTTATGTGTTTTATTTTCGCATTTGTTTTATTTTATTGCTCCGCAATCCTGTTTTTCTAACAACTGGTATTAGAGTGAAAGGTAACTCGTAGGAAAAGAGGGTTCCTGGTTCGAGTGGGAGAAATGGAAGAAGATGGAAAGTTTAGGGTTGATAAATATAACGACCAAAACTACTAGTTATGGAAGATGCAAATGGAAGATTATTTATATCATAAGGATCTATTACTACCATTGGGTGGAATAAAAAAGAAGTTGATATCCATGAAAGATGAAGAATGGGAGATTCTTGACAGAAAGGATATAGGAACGATACGGTTGAGCTTGGCAACATCAATGACATTCAATATTTCGAAACAAAATACAACGAAGAAGCTGATGGATGCATTGGATAAACTGTATGAAAAACCCTCAGGGTCCAATAAGGTATTTCTAATGAAGACATTATTTAATATGAAGATATCAGAAGGTGGCTTTGTTGCAAATCATTTAAATGAATTTAATACGGTTACTAATAAACTAAGTTCTGTAAAAGTGTACTTTGATGATGAGGTTAGGGATCTTCTAATATTTTGCTCATTTCTAGAAAGCTAGAACAAATTGGTCATGGATGTAAGTAACTCTGTCTCTGGTTCAAACACTTTAAAATTTGATGATGTTGTTGGTGTTATCCTTAGCGAGAAAATGCGAAGGAAAAGCACAGGTGAGACATCAGGTAATGTGTTGAACATGGAGAACATGGGAAGACAAAAGGATAGAGGAAAGGGATCATGAAACCGTGGGAATTATAGGAAGGGAAGATCCAAATCCAGACTGGGAAATATAGAGTGTTGGAATTGTGGGAAGAAAGGACATTTGAAGAAAGACTGCATAGCTCCAAAGAAACAAAGAGATGGACAACAAGAGAAAAATAAAGAAGAAAATGTAGCAGATGATGTGTTACAAGATGATTTGATTCTTTCTTTAGATAATATTTCTGAATCTTGGGTAGTAGATTCAGGGGCTTCATTTCATGTCAATCCCCATAGGAAACATTTTCTATATTATGTTCAAGGTGATTTTGGATAGGTTCATTTGGGTGATGATGCACAATGAAAAATTATTGGAATGGGAAAGGTAAAAATAAAGAAAAGGAATGGAAACCAATGGTTGTTGAAAGAGGTAAGACATGTTCCATATCTAAGGAAAAATCTAATTTCAACGGGGAAGTTGGCAAGTGAAGTTTGTATATCCATATTTATAGATAAGGTGTGGAAGGTCACCAAAGGATCATTGGTGATAACAAAAGGAGAGAAGGTAGGTACATTGTATTTATGCACTGGTAATACTGACTCTTCTATCTCTTTAGCTTCTACAATAGTGGATACAACACTGTGGGATCATAGGCTTGGACACATGAGTGAGAAGGAGATGCAAATAATTCACAAAAGAAATTTTTTTCCAGATCTTAAACAAATTGATTTGGATTTCTGTGAGCATTGTGTTTATGGAAAACATAAGAGAGTTGGATTTCTCAGAGTCGGAAAAGAAAATAAGAGTGAAAGGTTAGAGCTTGTGCATACAGATGTATGGGGACCAAATCAGGTATCATCTCTTGGTGGTTCTTGTTATTATGTTATTTTTATTGATGATGCAACTAGAAAAACTTGGGTTTATTGCATTAAAAAAAAATCTGATGTTTTTGATACTTTTAAGAAATGGAAAGCTTTGGTTGGGAATGAGACAACAAAAAGGTTGAAGTGTATCAGATCAGACAATTGAGGTGAATATTGCAGAAATGAGTTTGATGATTACGGTTCATACCATGGGATTTGTAGAGAGAATACAGTTCCAGGAAAACCACAAGAAAATGGTGTGTCAAAAAGGATGAACAAGACAATCATGGAGCGTGCAAGGAGTATGAGATTGCATGCTGGTTTTCCCATATAGTTATGGGAAGATGTTGTAGATATTGATGTTTACTTAATAAACAAAGGACCTTCAAGCTCTTTGGATGGTGGAATTCCAGAGGAGGCATGGATAGGTAAAAAGGTAAATTATTCGTTTTTGAAGACTTTCGGTTATGAAGTAGTTTTCCATATTGATAAAGAAAATAGAACAAAGCTTGAGGAAAAATCCAAGAAGTGTACCTTTATTGGATATGGTGTTAATGATTTTGGTTATCGCTTATGGGATTATGAAAATCACAAAATCATTAGGATTAGAGATGTCATATTCAATGAGAAGGTCATGTACAAAGATCAGTTGCAGGGAAATATACAAGAAAAAGAAAAACCAGAATACACAGTGCTTGATGAGATCACCGAAAAACAAATTCCAAAGGAACCAAAAAATCAAAATGTACAACAACATGAGAAACATGTACCTCAAACTCCTACAAGTGTTGTTAGAAGATCTATCAGGTTAAGTAGACCCCCTGAACGATACTCTACTTCATTGTATTATTTATTGTTGATTGATTATGGTGAACCATAATGTTATGAAGAGGCACTGTAGGTAGACACTAAAAAGAAGTGGGAGCAAGGAATTAAAGAGGAAATGGATTCCCTGGTAAATAACGTGACTTGAGATTTGGTTTAGTTGCCTGTAGAAAAAAGAGCATTGCAGAATAAATGGGTTTACAAGTTGAAGGAAGAAGATGGAGGCAAAAAGTGGTACAAGTCTAGACTTGTTGTTAAGGGGTTTGCACAAAAGAAAGGTATATAATTTGATGAATTATTTTCTCATGTTGTTAAAATGACCTCAATTAGGACTATTTTAAGTCTCATGGCAGTAGAAGATTTGCATCTTGAACAGTTAGATGTAAAAACAAATTTTCTCCATGGGGATTTAGAGGAAGAGATTTATATGCATCAACCACAGGGGTATGAGGTTAAAGGGAAGGAGAATTTGGTATGCAGGTTGAAGAAGAGCTTGTATGGCCTAAAGGAAGATCTAAGGCAGTGGTATTTGAAATTTGACAGGTTTATGACAGAACAAGGTTATAGTAGATGTCATTCTAATCACTGTGTTTATTTTAAAAGGATAGAAAATGGAAGCTATATTATCTTGCTATTGTATGTAGATGACATGCTTGTTGCATGGTCTAATATGCATGATATAAATTGCTCAAAAATAAATTAGCTAATTCATTTGCGATGAAGGATTTGGGTGTTGCAAAGAGAATACTTTGTATGAGAATACCAAGAGACAGGAAAAATATCAAATTTACATTTTCTTAGGGTGAGTACATATAGAAGGTGCTGGGGAGGTTTAGAATGTAGAATGAAAAACCAGTTAGTACACCTTTGGCCAACCATTTCAAATTAAATAAAGAAATGTGTCCCAAGACACAGGAGGAGATAGAATACATGTCTAGGGTCCCTTATTCATCAACAATTGGCATCTTGATGTATGCGATGGTTTGCACAAGACCAGATATTGCACATGCAGTGGGAGTTGTGAGAAGGTATATAAAAAATATAGGTAAAGAACATTGGGAGGCAGTAAAGTGGATTCTCAGGTATTTGAGAGGTACTTCTACTCATGCATTATGTTTTGGAGGTTCAAACATTGTTCTACAAGGATATTTTGATTTAGATATGGAAGGTGTTAAATATAGGAGGAACACCACAGGGTATGTTTTTACTATAGGTGGAACAACAATAAGTTGGATTTCGAAATTGCAAAAGGTTGTTAAACTTTCAACAATAGAAGTAGAGTATGTTGCTGCTACAAAGGTTAGTAAATAAATGATTTGGTTACATAGGTTTATGGAGGAATTGGGAAAGAAGCAGGAGAATAACAAGTTGTATTGTGACAATGAGAGTGCCATTCATCTTGCAAATAACTCAACCTTCCATTTGAAGACTAATCATATACAACTCATGTACCATTTCATACGATCCATATCAAAATATGGACATTTGAAGTTGGAAAAGAAACACACTAGCCAAAATGCTCTAGACATGTTAACTAAGGGAGTAACCAGGGATAAACTGAGTTCTTGCTCAGTTTCTGTTGGTCTTCAAGAATGAACATGAAGATAAGAAATTTGCCAGTTCCAAGAAGGATCATAGTCCAACATATACAACAACAATGGATTTTTTGAGATCAGTATCCAAGTGGGAGATTGTTGGTTGTGGAG